>CAHIKZ030000136.1:3622500-3642500 GCA_903632075.3 Acanthosepion pharaonis
ACACACACACACACAAATATAAAATATATATATATATATATATATATATATATATATATATATATATGTGTGTGTGTGTGGAAATATAGCTTTAAATTAGACTTTGTTTATGAGAGAATTTGCACAATATCAGCAATAGAGCTGATATCAATATTAATGAATGTGGACATTAGTAAGATTTTGGGATGACGACAAAATGTATCATTTCTCCCTATACCAATAAAGAAACGCTCTTGGTCAGATATTCATTCCCCAATATATAATATATATATATATATATATATATATATATATATATATATATATATATATATATATATATATATTGGTAGAATAAAAAGTTTTTACATATAAGCAAGTAGGTATCAATATATTTCTTCCTCAGTTATAAATATAGTTACAATGTGGTGAAGCTGAGCTATAATTTATGTATTAGTGAATATACAAAAAGCCAAAAGTAGATCACACGATACAGTGTTTCATGCAGTTTTTTGTATGAAACGTTCTATCGAACTTTAAAATATGTCTCTACAAATATATATATATATATATATATATATATATATATATATGTGTATGTGTGTGTGTATGTGTGTGTTGTGTGGTTTGTGTTGTGTCGGTGTCATGTTAACGTAAAGCTTAGTGGACATCCATATTTTATTAGACGCTCGATTAATCTTTAGTAGCACTTTATTTTGTCAGCCGTGCAGCACTTTCGTAAAATCTTATTATTAAAGAAAATACGAACAGAAGGGCATATCTTTCACTTTTAATATAGTTTAATATGTTAAAAATATTTTGGATTAATAAATAGAATTGATATTATCTCTTTTACATGCATATGTCTGTGTGTTCATACTTTGGGATCAATTATGTAAATATGTTGAAATGAAAGATGACTGACTCAGTATATTTGCACATGAACACTAGCTGAGAAGGCAAATTCATGTGAGTCGTGCATGATAAAGCAAAAATTAAAAAAAACTTTTTTTTTTTTACTTCCGCCATTTCATTTCTGCTGAAGTTAAAAAAGACATCGAAGCGCATTAAATCTATTAATGTTTTCCTGTTTTTCCTTTGCTGTTATATATATATATATATATATATATATATATAGAGAGAGAGAGAGGAGAGAGAGAATGAGATTAAAATTAGTAAAATGAAATTGCGTTTAATATATTAAATAAAATGATAATTACATAATATATGGTACAATATGTCTCATTCCGGTTTCAAAACACACATTTTATATATTTGTGTGTGTGTGAAATATTGATGTGGAAGAATAAGAGATATGATTATACATACCCTATCAAATAATATTAAAAACAAATAAATTGTTGGCTACTTGATTATCGTCTTATTCTTCAAATGCCAACCGATAAATAAATATATATATATTTATCATGGAACGACAAAACAGAAAACATTTTTACTCGATATGCAAATGTATAAATAGTAAATATATTATATTCAAGCCCTACCACCATTCCTCCTAATCTGGAAAATTTCTTCTTCGAACTAATACAAATAATCTCAAATCTCACCTAATGGAATTAAATTTTGCAACTGAGATTATTGAGAAGTTTTTTGTTGTTGAAAATGACTGCCTTCTGCATACTGGACTATCTAGTATATAAAGCTAAATTTGTACAATTTAATAACGCAATATTATATAATCCAGAAAATTGTTCCTCTAATATCGATTGCTGTGACAATGTTAGCACGCGATGTATTAGAAAATCTCTCAAAATGTATTTTTAAAAAACTTTTCTCTTACATAATCACTTCTCAATCAATGCTGAAACCTGTTTTTTTTATTATTTTTGCCACGCCATCACCTTATGTCAGTAATTTTTTAAATACAAATGTCACTGTTATGCTGACATTTTCTTCTTCATGTCATACCGTAGGCAATCAGGCCTAAATTTCCTACTCTTTCTGCTCTTAATAAATTTCTGTCTTTCTGTTCTTTCTCCCAAACCTCTCCCTCCATTCATTTAGTCAAGCTCACTGAGGATGCTATGCGTTGTTTGACTTTGTCCCGCTTGCCTTCATTTGGCCTGTTAGTGCCAGATTTTCCAAGACCCTTTCCTTATTATGTGTTCTAGAAATCAGTTCTGTCACTTTCTTGAGTTAATTATATGTTTACCTTTGAATCTCTTTTCTAGATTTTCTTCTTTGTTCTAAGTGTAGAACAACACTTCTGTTGTTTCAAGTCTCCATGAAGAGATTCCTAACATTCAGTGTCCTGCAGGACATATATTATTACAGTTCAGTAAACTATTCAACTATTCAATTCTGGCATAATGTGCGTTGAGATGTTTGAAAATATTTTTTTCTGGGAAAGAGTCTAAGAAAATATTTAACTTGAAATGCTGAACCAGGACATATTCAGAGCCTCTTAGATCCTCAAATTTAAACGTTTCTTTTTAATTTTCCTGTGAAATTTAGTTTGAAATCTATGAGATTTTATTTGAATTTTTATAAATTTTACCTTTTACATCTCACGATCTACAACCCTGTCGAATTTGAATAAATGTTATTTTAAGGCATAATCTGTCCATTTTAAAGACAAAGCTAAAATTAAAAGAAAGAGACAAACTCTTCAATCCTGGTATTCCGTATGTTAGACATATTTCAAAATAAGATATCTGGACGATCTTCGAAAACAATGCTTTACATTATTATGGGATACATTTGCAGAACATATCAAAGGTTTGAGACTGAGCAAGATTTGCACATGTCAGCAAATATTCATAAAGAGCAGCATATAATTTTTTGGATATGATATTGATATTTTCGGTTCTGTGATCAAGAACACATCAGAAATAATCCTAACTGTGCATAATCTTTTAGCAGTGTTTTGCACGAGAATCAATAGAGTGCATTTGAAATTTCTGTAAACTTTTTTATATTAAGCCTACAACACTTTTTCATTTGTGAACTGAAGGAATCGATGTAATGTATATTCTGGAATGTATATTGCTTATTCTCTAGTAGAATTTCTCTGCCCTTTTTAAGTGATTGTGTATGTGTATCAAAAATACATTTACAAACATGGGGGGTGCATCTCACATTAAACAAGGAGAAAAGTCACTATAATCGTATGTCTGCAAATCGTTCTTATTTGAGTTATTAATTTTAAAGTTTACACTAGACGATGTTAAATACACATTCCAATATACAATCCTAAATACGTTTACAAATTTTGGGGAGGATATTTGACGCCGAAATAATGCAAAATCTCCATATAAACTTATTCCAAAAAGTCTATCGTTGTATCTCAACAAAGAACCCCAAAATGATGTTCAAAATTTTCAAAGCTTTTTCTTGTACACGCATATCCTCGTGAGATCATTGACTAGCGGACCCTTTTAAATACTCCCACAGAGAGTCGAAATATTTCATAGGCACATGAAGCTTGTCAGCATTATTAATGCATTTGCCTATTGTTGTAGGTGGCTCCACGGTTAAAACTCCAATGGAATGAGGACGTGGCAACGTAAAGACCATGAAAATAGTCCTCTCTTACCTATCAAAATTTAATGGTAGATATCAACAATTGCATCGCGAAAAATGTGACAAAAATATGCTGGAGCTTCATCAGGAATGAACCCCATAGGTTTTGGTATAAGCATCTGTGCTTCTTCTAGCAGTGTGTTCGGAAATAAAGTCCCTGCACAGAACTCCTGTAAGACGTGCTGGGGAGAACATTGAATCTACGAGGCAGTCCCACATCAATCGTAAACTGATAGTAGTATCTCACCTGTATTGTACCATGTGATTTTGATCCGCCTACAAATTTTGGTTGTGTATATTGGTTATACCATCTCTTCTAATGTTACCTCATCCGTAAACAAAACTTACAAGATAAATAACGGATCAGTACTTTATGCAATAAATCACTGGCAAAAGTTCTCTCGTGCTGAGTGATCAGAGTGTGAAAGAGCCTCGAGTTTTTTTTTCAGATAATACGGATACAAGAGCTTTGTTGATGTACGACATGCTAGGGCAACGTGAAGTTTGTTGATACCTGGATCGTCTCCGACAATCTGTAGAATGTGTTCTGTAAGTTTAGGTGTATTAAAGGATCTCTATATTCCGCGATACATAGATTGCGATTCTACGTATCCTGTCTCAGCAACGTGACGGTAAACGACAGAAAAGCTTGCATGACTCGGCTACCTTCGATCAGAAACGCAATCTGATACAGCCGTGCAGCCTTGCACCTATATATAGTCGCGCGGCTCTTTGTAAAAATAGTATCTGCCTACTCACTATATTAATATCCATCCATTGTTATACGGAACACTTCTGTTAACTCACTACTATACTCGATTAATGTTAAAGACAGACTAGCTACAAATTACATGAATGACAATTTTGACCTAGTCTAAATAGCAACAACAATATCTTCCGTAAACATACTTTAAAATTAATAACTAAATAACGAAATAGTTGCTGACATGTTTATATGGATTTTCTCCCTAGGTTTGGTGTGAGGAACCTGGTCACAAATTTTGCAGAATATTTTTGATGTACCCTCTCACTTTCTCTTTCCCCCTATGTAGAGGTGTGTGTGTGTATACATGCACACACACACACACACACAGACACCACACACACACACACACACACAGACACACACACACACACACACACACATATATATATATATATATATATATATATATATATATATCCTGGATTGCCTCTGAAGACTGAAACTCAATGTATTTAGCTCTCATACACAATGCTTCTATCTCTAATTCTAAGAAATTCCTGATAATTCAGAGTATATTTGCAGTTTTATGTTGTGTATTGAGCTATTTTTTATGATCACTTATAACATGATATTACGAATATTACTTTCTGAATAATACTACATGCATAAATATAAGTATGAAGATTATTTGAACATATATACAGGCTTTCTCAATAACCCTATATTTTCTTTTATGTTCTTGATTTTCTTTTTATCTGTACAGGAATAATGTAATCAAATTAAATACTGCGCTAAAAAGGAAACAATTATCATTACTATTTTCTTTACAAGAATATAATGAAACAACAAACAATTTTAAAAGCTACCATGCTCATCAAGTTATGAAATTTAAAATTATCAGCATCTTAAATCACTTAAATAAACAAAAATTCCTTCTTTTCCCAGAAATAAATAATCAACAAAATAGCCATAAATAGGAAAAGAATAATTCACTTAAATTAATATTTCTTCAAATTTTAACATTTCTATCCACAAAGCCGTAATCCATTTTATTTGTATTTAATCAAGTCAATAATTTATAAATGAAATGGATTTATATCTTCCTATTATTCTAGATTAAAAGATAATACATATAAACAATAGCAATCCGAAACGTAATTCATGATTCTTTTGACACTAATCTTAAAAAACGCTAAAACTAAAGCTTTATTCCAGTAATTTAGTGAATAATAAATTATCAAAATGTATGAAAATTCCTCCTAATTATCCTTGCAAATGAGGAAAATAAGCGGAATATCTCGAGCTCTCTCCTGTGTTCATTACTTTAAGGAATTTACATTCGATCGATGAAAACTTCAAATATTTTCTTAGCATGTTTTCATGCTATTTCTGTCCCTTCTCTTGGCACATACGCCATGATATACTGCTGCAATTGCAGTTCGGAATTTTCCTATTGTGATTTAATATGTTGGCTTGCAAGAGTGTTCTAAAATTAATAAAATATAAGCTTTGATTTTAATTAAGAGCTCTGAAAAAGACAGATTCTACTGCAAATGTATTCTGAGTAAACAGTTAAAATCCATAAAGTATAATTATTATATATACTGCCAGTATGTGGATATAGATTCCTTTATATAATCTGGGATATTTATAAAAGAAAGAGTTTATTAATAGACAGGATGAGACAAAAGTTACGCACCATACGTATAATATATTAAAAGAATAATTACACATGAATATTGTCTGATTCATTAACTTTGTCGATGACTTTCCTCTGCCATTTTATTGCATTCATATTTAATATTCTCTTTAAATTTCTAAATATGTCTTATATGTCTGATAAAATGATTTCAAATGTTACAGCAGAAAAAAAAAGCAAACAAGCTGGTCACTCAACAGGACCTCTTCGACTTTAATCATTAATCCACATTGTGAGCGACATTTGCCTCATATATATATATATATATATATATGAAGAAATATAGTCTTAATATGTGTTATATTTATGGATAAAGTTCTCAATATCAGAGATAGTCTGTGTAAATATAAAAAGTGAACATGGAAGTCAACACTTAAAGGCTGCAGTACCGATTGCATCTAGCATGAAACAGACTGTCGCCTCTAAGTGTTGACTTCTATGTTCAATATATATATATATATATATATATATATATATATATATATATATATATATATATAGTATGTATGTGTATATATAAATAATCATTAATGTGTGAAAAAATAAATAAAGTGATAAGATACCTACAAATCAACACATTCGGATTCACCTTTATTCCATCTTTTAATTGTTTCTAGCATAATCTTTACATACATTTCTTTGATATTGATTATTTTTACCCATAAATCTAACATACCATAAAATTATGTTCATCATATTTTATGTGTGCCTATTTAGCATAAAATTATTATTAATATTCAACAAAAAATTGTGTAAATGGATATAATTATACACAAGCATATATTTGTACGCAAGGAATAGTTTAACAAAATTAAAGAACCTAACAATATTCTTTACTATATAATTAAACCAAAAATGCTGAAACAAAAATTAACAAGTACAAAATAATATAAAATGTAAAGATTTTCTAATTTGAAACCTGAAATATCCTGTACTTTTGAAAAGCAAATTAATATACACCTTCCTGAAGATTATGTTCCAGAAAATTCTATGTAAAAGAAATTTGACTTGAAAGAAGAAAAAGTTACCGGCAATTTCGATTTAGTTCACATTCAAGCCATTATAATCTGTCGTCCAGAGAAATGAGTTTGTGAGGTGTTATAATGATGATGAAGGACAAAAATTATTTAAGTTAGATGTTCTTAAGTCAAATATATGTTAGGAATGGTTTATGCACTGTTACTGGAATTAGCAAATGTGGATTGTTTACCGAACGCTGAGAACACAGAAAGTTAGGAATGTACATAATAACGTTTGAGTGAGCAGAAAAAAAATAACTAATAAAATGGACGCTGGAGGTGAAAGTGTTTCGAGGAGAACATTCTGGGAGATTTATTGTTAGGGAAGAGTTGAAAAAATTCTGCATTTACAGGCCCGTTTGAAATTTGATAAAGATTATATTAAGAAGAATGGAGAATCCCGGATGAATATATTGCAAATAGACGAAACAAAAATATATTTATTTTTTTCATAACGACGTGTCACATGTTTGATGGAAATGTGCTAAACCGCATCGGTTCCTATAATGTAAAATAAGGTTATAGTTTATCAATAGGAGTGAAAAAAAATAAGTTAATGTAAGAAGTTGATGAAAAATTAAAAGAAAAAGGATGCAGAAATTTATCGTTTGAACAGGATAGATTATTAAGTATTAAATAAACGAGTCAATAATTTTGACTTTACAAAGATTTTGTCGTTTTTGTTTTAGTAATAATGAAATAAACTTCATAAAACAAAGCATTCGGCATAAATTCATTTCCGTACTGCTTTCTTATTTTTGGTTACCGATTTATAATTCAATTATATATATATATATATATATATATATATATATATATATATATAATTTAAATTGAAATATATTACACTTTAATAATCATTATTGATGATAACATTATTTAAATTGGAATAAACTTTGATAATTAGATACCTAAAAACAGTCATGAGTTTAACTTATGAACAAAAATCAAACGAATAGATGTCAACTTAACAATCAATAAGAAAAAAGTTTAGGAAATTAAAAAAAAGATTAATAGATATAAAATGGATTATTCTTTCAATGTACTTTCTATGGTCTTTTTTCCAATCGAATACTTCATAGAAAATACCCAAAACTCCAACAGACTTCAAATTAAATTCTTCGTAGATTGTTTAGATCTATATCAAACTTTAACCCCCAAATATACCCTTTAAAGTAATGCGAAATAACAGCGTCTAAGAATCTGAGTGAAACCTGCTCTTAGGTATTTATTTTTTGTTGTATCTTCTTCCTTTTATGTAGGTCTTCTCCCTCACCCCTAGAGATAGCATACGTTAAGTTATTCGGCGTCTAGCCTACACAGAGTGGGGTTAAGGATAAGGAATTTAAATGGTACATCTAACTCACTCATGTCTTCTCTCCCACCTCACTTCCTCACTTCGTTAATTTTACATATCCTTGGTGCGGTCCGTCAAAAATGTGTAAATTTCTTTTCATTTTTCATTTCAACTTTTGGAAGTAAAGTCTGATTATCCAGAGCCCTTTAAAAGGGTTGTGGTGAAAAAACTTATTACATGGAACCTTAAAGTGGTCTGTTTTTATTCAAACAAATATATATATATATATAGAGAGAGAGAGAGAGAGGGAGAGAGAGAGAGAGGGAGAGAGAGAGAGAGAGAGACATGTCAATAGTTTTTGCTGATCACTATATATATTACTGCAAAATTTATTTAATGTCATCATATTTTAATCTTTATTCAATATATAAATACTTGCTTTTAGCTCAACGCTATATTTTTTAAAATGAGAACGAATGTTAATCTACTTTTATGAAACATTAGTTTAGGGCTTACGTTTTATAAATACGTACATGCACACACACACACGTGTGTGTGTGCGTCTGTGTACGTGTGTGAGTGTGTGTGGATGTGCGTATGTGTGTATGGGCATGTAAATATACGTAAATTAAATATATGCAGTCATACACAATTTTGCACTAAGAATAATTCAGCGGCAATGAAGGAATTGCGAATATTTGCAAGTACTTACTGAGACTGAAAAAGTTTATTCCGTATTTAAGTTAGAATAATTCTCGATTTTTATAGGTTTCAGCATTATAGTCCAGAATTAACTGTTCAGAATTATAGTCCAGAATTAACCATTTATAGATATTATGAAATAATATTGCTCTTTTGCTCTTTTGCAATTGTCATGTATATGGTTTCTTGATTTGACATTTACTACACGCACGCTTAGAAAATTGAACTTATTTCATAACATTCTAAAATGTTATGAAGAAGACTATGTCAGTGTCGCGTAACGTGATAGCTCATTCCCTAATCAAATATTTTGAAGAATTCCGAACGTAAAAAAAGGTTTGAAATGAAGATGGTTAGTGTCTAAGTTATGGATACAGAAAACATGTATATACGTTTTAATGCTATGACATTGAAACTTCAGAACATTACCAAGTAATACTATGAGATTTGTTCTATGGAGAATGAGGTAAGAACAGGCAGAAAAATGTTAATTTCTGGCAGAATGGAAAGGGAAATTGTTACTTTAATATTTTATGCGTAATTATTTTATAAATGATGGCATAGCCGAAGAAAATCTATATGCACACACAAAGATGATGATGATGATGATGTTGATGACGACGATCATACTAGATGCACGTGATGAGCCACTACATGTGGTAGATTAATTAGTCACCACCCTACCTGCGTTTCTCGATTGTTACCGCGTTTTAATACTTACTCATTAAATGGTTGTACAATACTCTTCGGTTTCATACAACCTTTATGTTATGATAAAAAAAAACAGTTGGAGATTGTCTATGCGGTATAGAGTTCGTGGAGTCAGGTAACACACGCGTAGTATTGCAAATGTTCTGAATATATCGCGATGTTATGTCGCTGATACATAAATATATAAATGAAAATCTTACATATAAAACTTAATCAAAACAACAACGCATACAAACCATAGAGAAAAGCAATCAACAACCTTATATGCATAAAAACCCCTCTAGCACCATCCTAAATTATTCAAGCACATAGCCGTATGCATAAACAAAAGTATATCAACAAATTTCAGCAACGTAAAAATATTCAACGAAAACTAAGAAGATATGAAACACCATTAAGAAACAGCGGTCTTCTGAAAAAAAACTCGAATATAAAAATGAAAAAAAAAAGAAACAAACACAGTAGAAAAAGAAACATAATCTAGTTCAACCCACCCTACAATAATGCAATAAAACAAAAATAGGAAAAATATTCTTCAAAATATTTGTAAAACGTTTCGCCAAAGACAAAATATCAAAAATCATCTGCAAAAATACAGTAAATATTAGGTATAATATGGATAACATGTAAAAAATAATAATCAAACACAATAAAATAATACTAAAAAAGACAAAAATAACCACAATATGAATCAGACAGACAATAACAAATGCAAATGTCGAAATAAAACAATTGCCTAAATAGAAAAAATTCCAAACCAACAACATAGTATATATATATATATATATATATATATATATATATATATATATATATATATATATATATACACCATAACAAAGAGCACAAATGCGGAAGGAAACATTCCTATGGAGCTACCTAAAAAAAAAAGTTTCAAGAAAGATTTTATAATCATCATCTTCATTTAAAATACAAAACTACACAATACTATCAAAGTATTCAAAGACAAAATAACATCATTACCAAGATTAAATGAAAAATAATAAAAAATGGCAGCTCCACAAATTAGAAACAGCAGATACAGTGTGTCTGAAGAAGAATTAACAATTATCACATTCAAGGATCAAAACAAGTTGTTGAACAAGAGGAATATAACAATGGAGAAATGCAGATATTTAAATATGATTCTACTTTGCTACCTAAGTAGTAATATAAGAAAATAAAGAAACACAAGACAAAACGTAACCACATCACAAGCACAACCAACCACACCTAACATCTGTTCTATATCAATCGCAAACACAATCTTCCCAGAAAAGCGTAATGAAAATATCAGCAAATAATAACAAACTAATTAAAGCACAAATATGCATAATACACACAAACCAAAAATAAAAATCACCACAACTACACCCCTTACAAAACGCAAATGCATTCAAGCGCTCTTTACAACAACAACATCAACAAAATAATAACTCACAAAATAATACCCAACAACACAAAACACAAGCAAATTACGACAATAAACACTGCAAAACAATAACAAAAAATGTTTTTCCCACAAAACAAAAGATTTATCAAACACTATCCAAATTATATATTATTATTAGTACTTTGTATTATTTAATTAATACAAAAATACACACAAACTCACACACATAAACACACAGACGCGTATACACGAACACACAAATATGCAATTGCAAGGTAATGTTTGCGTATATATTTGTATATATGTATGCGTATATATTGGCAAATAAATATGCACACCCATAAATACACATCCACACAATCAGACATACACCCTCAAAAGTCCAACGATAACCTAAATTCTGAGGTCAAAACAAAAGCAATAAACGAGAGACCAAAGGAGAACATGAGGAAATAATAACAGAGAAAAAAAGATAAAAAAAGGAACGTTGAGGAAGAGAAGTCAGCAACAAATCAACACCCATCAAGCAAAAACTGAAAAAAATATATTCCTACTACAATAAATTACAGAAGAATCGAGTAATATCAACAATTTAACTCTATTCTGCAGAGTAGTTACTTTGATGTAGCCACGAAACGTTGAAGTAAAAATGAGGTAAGTGAAAAATATTTTCCTTTATTAATTCTATATAACTTTTATCTCGATCTTCGATATTGAGCAGTCTACCACAAATCCTGCTTGCCTTAAATACCTCCTTATCAGCGAATCACTGAAAAACCAGCACTTTTGACTTAAAAATCTTTCTTTTATATTAATATATATATTGTGTCTGCGTATGTGTGTGTGTGTTTGTACTAAATATTCTTTGTGTGATATTTTGTTAAATTCTGGTTTTGCTCTTTGGTTTCTGGCGGAGGAATTTCTAATCACCGATTCTTTGTATAAGTTCACCCTGCCTTTGTTTTGATGTTAATGTTTATTAGATTACATGAAACTCGATGTCTAGAGTAATCGGATTTAAATTAACAAATATTATTAATATTATCTGTAGTGAGATGCAAATTAGTATAATTTGCATATGAGCAGGTAGCTCATATGATAAACGGACACCAACTAGAACGGAGGTCAAAACGCTTACTTAGCAAGATACACGACACAACATTATCTATTAAAATTTATCTTTCAATATTATTCACTCAATTGAAATCTCTCAAGAAAAATATTACATTCTTTGAGGAATATATTTGTTGCCAGAGAATGTTTGGCAATTTAGAGATATTGTTAAAGTTCTTCATGCGTTTTCGATTTTTCACCTTCAAAATGTTTTTTCTCCTTTGACTTGCAAAATCGCTTTGATCTTCGGCTCATTTTATCATTTACGTCATAATGATATTCGACCACTCTTTCCATATGGTCCGTTTTGTTGTGTTTGTATGTTATCGGTCATTTCATGCCGAAATTTAATTCTTTCGAAACATTTCTAATTTCCTTTACAAAAATGTAGAGCTGGTAATTTGTTTTCCTTATCAGTTGTTTTATTTAGTTTCCATTTTTGTTTTTCATACAAAAACGTAAATTTTATTAATATAAAAATTTATTGCTGGTGTTTTTACTAAAAAAATATTGATATTTTATTCTTTCATGTTTTGACTCTAGACTGGGGATAACAATTGTCCCAGAGCCGGAAACCAAACTGGTACTACTAACATAGATTAGAGTGGATCGGGGAATACCACCAATTAAGATGTGTTTCTGCACTCCTCAAAACGAACCGAGTACAGGACTTTATCTTTGAAGTTTATACCCACCCCACACTCACACACACATATTAGGGTAGGTCGATTTTGCACAAAATGTTTTTCTCTAAAAGTTTACCAATTTCGGCGCAAATCCATTTAAATAGGAACATAATCGAATATTCTGAATTTCGTCCGGTGTTAATCGAAAAGATAAGTACAAATTAACACCGGGTTTTGAAGAAAAAAATGTAAAAAATAGACTTAAAATATGTTTTGTTTTATTCAAAATCGGGCAGTTCTGGGTAAATTTAAAAAAAAGTAGATTAAAAAGCAAACACTACAAAAATATTTAATTTAAGCTTCTATAAACTATAAACAAATTCGAGCTTGTTCTAGGCGGTTATTTTTTCAGTCAGCACCGGAAATATCTTTAGCATTCCATGTGTTTTGTTTACATTTGTTTAAAGTTTATCGAGCTGATTTAAAATACAAAAATAATTAAGTCTATTCCTTTTTTATTTTAATAAATTTAATTATTAAATGAAAGAAAGAAAGAAGTTTATATTCACTGTTTTATTTAATATTTATTTTTTTTATTTTTGATGACATTACTTTTGTTTTTTTGCATGAGCGTAAAAAGTGATTTACATTTATTTCGGAAGGTAAGTAAATATATACTTATTATTTCATCTTTTATTATATTTTCCAATTTTTTTTATTTCGATTTGGAATTTATAATTCAATTTGTTTAATTTTTTTATAATAACAGAATAAACATTTTTTCAGATATTTTTATGAAAATGGTTGGAAAACGAACTGTACTTTCTACTCACAGTGTTATTGCTACAAAATTTGGAGGACCACCTTGATAAATTAGAGCCGCCAATTTTTCGACAAATCATCCAGTATAGTTATTTTCTAAAAAGTACTTGTACAAACTTAACAAACTTTGGTATTTCAAAATTTAATATTTCAGATACCAGTGAAGACAGAGAATATTTAACAGACCAGAGGGCCACAATAGGACCCAAGTGTAGATTCCAACTTGGACCTGTTGATAAAACTGCCATTCAGAAACCCAAAAAGAGTGTAGTCGAAGGAAACAAATTTATTCATCTCCTATTGCATCCACATCTAATGATCCGAATGTTATTCTTTCCAGTCATCAAATAGCGATGAAATATATGATGCAGATGAGCCTGCCAGACATTCCAAGGTTGTTTACAGCCTTTTAAAATTTCCTCCGTATGCTACTGAGTTGATCAGGTGTGATCGTTCATCAAACTTATGAGCAAGCCTTGCAAATGCCGTTCTTTTAGATTTGAAGGCTATGTGCCTTCTCAAACAAAGTGTAAATATTGAAGACATAATTTTGGATAAATCTAAAATAGACCATGTAAAAGAATGAACAAAACAAAATGCCCATCAAATATTGATAAACAGAAAAATTTATTTGTATTGTTTTTGACGGAATACATGACAAAGATACATTGCTATATAAAGAGACTGTAGAGGCAGATGGAAATAAAAAAATAAAAAATACAAATGGAACAGAACACCATTTCACATTCATAAGGGAGATGGGTTGTGGTGAAAGGGGAAAATACATCACTCATAGAGTTATCACTAATATTGTTGCAACTGGTGCTGTTTTAGCAAAGGGGGTCGCTAGAGTTTTGGTGGAGTATAACAGTGTTGATACTCCAAAGGCTGTTGTACTGGACAACACCCATAAAAATACTGGCTATGAAGCTGGACTAGTTACAGTTCTAGAGAAACAAATAAAAAGAAAATGACACATATTGGTTGCTCTCTACATAAAATGAGCTTCCGTTCAGAGCTGTTTTTAAGCACATTGAGGGCAACACAAGATATCCAACATCATGTATTGGTTCACTTGGGAGATTGTGTGCAAATGACTATCATAATTTGCCCCAGGTCAAATTTGTACCCATAGTTAATCCTCTAGATAGTCAATATTCTAGCATCAAAGACAGTTGATCTGAGTCGTGTTCAGATACTTCTTTTAGAATATGCAGTAGGGATTTTCACTAGGAAAAGTCAACCCTAGATATGCTGCATGGAAAACTGGGCCCTTAAATCAAGCAAGCTGGTTGACGTTAGCCACAAGACTAATGTGTTTGTGGACTTGAGGCATTTACCCTAAAACCATATTTCCCAAACTAGAAAGCCTTATCCAGTTTATTGTTGGAGTGTATGCAGTTAGCTGGTTTGAAATTAAAAGGGACAATAAATTTCATAATCAGCAATTGTATATTTTCAATATGTTGCAAAGAATTAACGAACTACCACCTGAAATTCAGGAGATTGCATTGGAAAATATTCAATACAATGATTTTGGTCTCCTACGAGAAAACATGATGTATGCATTGCTGTAATCAGATGGACTCTAAGTGAGGGAAGAAGCTATAAAAAATTTTAGCCATTAGGTAATTGATTCACATAATATTGATTAAAATGATTTTATCGATTTATAGTTTCATTTTAAAGTACTATACTATTATAAAAATTAAGACAATTAAGTTTATTTTTTTATTTTGATTTATTTTTTTAAAAAATTTCCAACCAGAAAGAGGTTAAAAAATATAAAAGATAAATTTTGATGCAATACATTGGTCTCAGTTGATTGACCTGTCCCAAAATGGAATTTGCGAGCCTGGATTCACAGTGGAATTTTCTGATTATGAACATCTGGAGTGATCAATGAGTGGGATTAGAGTTACATGATTTGCCTTTACACTCAGAAAGTGTTGAAAGAGAAGTAAAATTAACAACTGCAGCTTCAAAATCAGTCAATGGAATTCAAGCAAGGAATAAGGCACATCGTTACAAAAGTTTTATGCCATGAAATGAGGCCTTCCTTGGCTTCAAAGGGCTCTTATGCAGAGCAGGTTAATATGATGCAAAAATAAAAATTGATATTATTCTCACAGCATTCACGTTTTTTGCCATGTCTTTTATAACTTTATGCCTTACAATAATTATATAAATTCGAAACTTAAAAGACCCACTATTAATAACCAGTAGATTTTTAGAGTAGTGTTCAAATTGCAATGGTAGTTTATATTAAAATCATCATCCCTTGATGTGTTCCTTGCAAAGTCCATACCTGTTTGCTTTTGTTTCATTGATAACAGAAAAAGTAAATATTTTACAATATCTTGCAATGTTATTACTGACGTATCTCAATTAATAAGTTAAAATGCAGTTCATCTGAGCTGTTGGGGTGAGGTGGGGGTATATAATTTCAATTTAATTGCTACTTTTTGATATATTGTAATTATTTCATTTGAATAATATAAATTGACAAACTCTTCTGGATTTAAATTATAAATATTTTAAGCAATTTCATATCTAAATGTATGAAAAACAAGGATTTTCTAGTGCTTCATATTAGACGCACTTTTAAAGTAAATGCTCAAAAATTGGTGCAAGTTACAAATCTACATTTTGGTGTCAGTACTTATTATACCAATACCCAAATTTTCTTGGGTGATTCTTTTTGATATTCAAAAAAAAGGTGAAAATCAACCTACTGTAATATATATATGTATAGGTATACTTTTAAAAATCATATAATACATATGCACATGCCTTATAGTAAATAACTTTATATAATAATATATATATATATATATATATATATATATATTATATATATTTTGCACTAAAAATAAAAAAAAATGTCTATAAGAACACCGGATTATATATCTTACTGTTCTTTCTTTTTGTATATACATATATATTTGTGTATACACACACTAGTAATGAATCTAATCTCCTACAAAGTATCCTTAATAACATGCAGAAATCTGTGCAACTTAGACTATCTACTAACTCCAGTTATAAATACATATTTGATAAATACAGATCCAAATATTTGGGGGCACTATTTAAAAGTAATCACAATATTAAACTTGAGTACATCACAAACACTTGCATGAATATCAATATTATATGTAGGAATAGAAAACGAATAATAATTTGGATCAACCCACCTTTTAACAGTAATGTCAAGACCAACGTCAGTAGAATCATTCTTAAATTAGTAGACAAACACTTTAACCATAACCCTTTACTCAAAAAATTCTTCACCAAGAACAACATCAAGGTTAGTTACAGCTGAAAACTTGAACAATATATAGCCTAGTATAATAGTATAACCATTATCAAATATTTAAGCAACGGTAATAAGAACGGTACCTATGATAATCGAAAATGTAATTGCGGTAAATGTACCATCTGTCTAATGAATGGCAAATGTATGTATAAAGATATCATCTATAAGGCTAGTATCAGGTATAATGACAAAATTAAATTTCTTTGTAGTCAACTGCAAATAATTAGAAAAATAGATTTCGTCATAAGAAAATTATCTACTGATAATGACAAGAAAAATACGAAAATGACACAGCACACTCAAAGTTTTACTGGGATATCAAAAGAGATATCTACACACTAGTAGAAATTGGAATTAGTCGCATAAATTAAACCATGTTCAGGCCGAGGAGGAGCGATGCAACCTGTTTTTACTAGAAAGATGTAATCCTCAAAAATGTTAATAATACAAATCTAGTTAATAAGCGTAATTAGCTTATGTCAAGTTGTAAGTTTAGAAATATCTTTCTCTTAAAATATTATAATCCTGGAAAATTTTCTTTCTAGGTTAAAGTCCATGCTGCCGGGTGTTGTTTATTGTCTTACCCAGGGCGGATTGACATCAATGTTCTCTTAAACACAATCAGTGCCACACACACACATATACTAAGTTGTATAAGTACGGAATCCATCTTACAAAAAAATTAAACATTCTTTTTTGTACGCTATATCAGAAAATGCAAATTATATTTTACATAAAATTTTAAATACTGCCTAACGTCATCAGTTCGTTGGTATTGTCAAATTGATAATATAAACGTTTTCTTATTTATTTTATTGTTGTCGTTCTCTTTCCTTCCATTTTAGATGGAGTTTACTTCATCAATATGATAAACGTCTTTCTTGGAAATCATTCGTAAGATTGATCTTGTTCAGACTTCACCCAGTAAGAATTCGCTATAAAAATATTTTTCTATTTTCTCCTGTTATATGTCCTTCCATTCCATCTACAACACACACAATGTCCACAATCTCTGCAATAAATTTGTCGGCTATCATCTTTCACACCCCATCTCACCATATTTCGATAAATGAAACGTCTCTACGTCTGGCCAATCACATAAAATAGAAAAGCTGACTAATCAACGAAGACAGAAATTGCTAATATGTTAATACTTAATAAGTAACATTATATATATATATATATTGCTTTCGCAAGATATTTTGGAGAATTATAGTACACAAGAATGATCGAATTCGTATAAAATTTCGTCTAAAAACCGCCTGCAATAACTTCATAATTTTTCTTATGTAATTATATTTTGAATATATATATATATATATATATATATATATATATAGTGATAAATTCATATGCCAAACGATTGAATTTCTTTCTCTCTCTCTCTCTGTTTCTCTCTCTCTCTCTCTCTATATATATATATATATATATATATATATATATATATGTGTGTGTGATTTGCCGTTACTACATATGCGCACAAATTTTGTAACTTAGCATATTTTTCTTGTTGTTTCCTTCACATGTGTGTTTAAATATTCGACATTTTGATAACAGAATAATCTGCCAAAATGGTGAAACGTTGTAAGAATCAGGACGTAATACTACTTTGGATAAAATAGCGATTAACGCACTTTCTACATATTTTCCTCTTAATAATTTATATTCTATTTTAATTAGCGTTGAATTTTTTATGTCAAAATTGCGGTCAGTTACATCACAGTGAAAAGCCAAAAATGTTACTGAACTATTCATTACTTCGACTTTGTTTCTTTCTTGATCCTTTTGTAACATGTCTTGTTAATACATTTATTAATTGTCGTTTGACGTCAATGTTTTGTCCTTTAATTAGCCGGACTCGGATGAGTTCGCGAAATATTGTTTGCGGAACAAATGTAGTAGGAGACATAATGTCATAATAAGAAAAAATATAGTCAATTCCGATTCTCTCGGAATAATATAGAATATAGAATTTGAAGTTATGCAACATTCTGTACATTCTTTTCTCTGTGCCTCTGAAGTACTTTTAAGACTCTTCTTTGTCGGAGTGAAAAGAAACACTTTTGCCGCTCAAAAAGTCAAAAGGATAAAGAGGAATTGATTTTCATATATCACAACGATTGTGATTATCTTCAGTGAGGGCGAAGATCCAACACTTTGTAAAATATATTTAAGACGATTTTTATTTTGTCAACTCATTTAATTCACAGTTGGAAATATGTCACATTCTGCCTAATTCCAATCAAATAGTAAACATTTCAGATCAGATGTAGATGGAAAGTATTCAACAGTAAAAATCGAGAAGAGATACAGAACTGAACACATTGTGATACAGAAAATAAGGCATGCAAACATTATGATTCATTTGGAAAGCAAGTTTAATATCAACGATATTACGATACTTATACAAATTTCTCGAGTCGCTTAACTTATTTAGCCTTCATATTTTACAGTAAGTGATTTAAATTCCAAATGAGAATGTTGCGTTTGCAGGTGAGGAAATATTTCTCATTCATCATAAAGTATTTAAATCGATAAACTATTTGGAATATAAAGGTAAGCAGGATGCCTTGGAAAGAAATGAAAATAGAACCAGTCTTTAATATAAGAGTGTATATAAGGAGATTAATTGGTAGAAAAAACTACACAAAATAAACAACGAATCTGAAGCATTCGCAAGAATATGATGATATGGGTTTAATAAGAAATGGTGGTAGACATACGTTAAAAATCAATAAAACTATGACCATCGAAAATTGCATATCAAAACGCATCGTGAAATAAAGAAATGTTTCACGCGAGATTTGAACTCGGAGCGCTTAATCCAGAAAGCGAACCACTAGACCACAGAACATATACACTTACGCTTATTAGTAATTAAATACAACGGGAAAAAGACTAATTACCACCACACCACAGAACCGTTCTCTCTTATTCTTTATACATGTTTATTACTACTTACTTAATTAGGGCAATAATGCTTCAACCAATATTTAATCTCGGAAATGCCAAACATTTCCCCAGAAAATACATTTTTTCTACTATGTAAACATACAAGTATTAATGCTTAG
>CAHIKZ030000136.1:3647500-3707500 GCA_903632075.3 Acanthosepion pharaonis
GTCGCGTTCAGACAATTACTACTAAACCTGATTGTTCGTACTAACACTTTTCTACTTCTCTGTATATATTCCTGTTTATAATATATCTGTGTTATTCCATCTTCGCCTTATTGATTCTTCCTTGGACTATCACCGTGGTACAAGGAACCGGACCATATCAATTAACTTATATGAAATATCTGTAAGCATGGATATTTGAATGAGAACAGTCAATCTCCGTAAAATTCTAAGAGGTTTACATAGTACGAAGACATACATATGAAATATGTGAGATGTAAAAACAGCCGAAAGCTTGTGAGTAAAGAAAAACAATGAGAATGCTGTTAGTTATAGAAAGACATATAATAATAATATTTCTTATGTATTTACTTTCATTCTTTAATTTTACAGTAAGGTTCACACTTTACATGCGCCAGGGTCCACTAGATTTAGAGGGTTACGTTAGGATGCCATTTGTGTGTGTATAGGAGTGGAAGTCGTGATCGGGAAAACATCCTGTAAGGAGTCTTTTTCACAGGGTAGTGATTTGGGGGAAGAAGCTTCTCAAGTGGAACTTAATTCTCAACGATGGAATACAGAGGAAATATATGTGGTTTGCGACAATGTATGTAGCATTGCGTGTTCTTGCTGTGAGGATTTGACTTGGCTGAACCAGGGAATGCAATTCGTCCGAGCACTTTCTGTGGAAGTAGCGACTGGGCAGCGAGAGGCTTGACACATCCCGCTTGTGGGAGGGAGGTTGAAGGGAGAAGAATAATTCGTCTCTTACATGGGTTCGGAGACGCTTTTGAATTCTTTCAGTACTAGAGAGTGACATTTAGTTAGCTCTCGCCCAAATATGACAAAAAAAAATACTCTATTTTGGGCTTGATCTGGCACTTATAAAGATAGGAGTTAGCAGGATGAGTCAGGTACTTACTGAAGCTTCAGGGAGCCAACCATTTTACCTTCATATTTTATAACGGATCGTAGGTACAAGTTCAACTTGAGGTCCGGTGTGAGTTGAAGGAACAACAGTCTTTCAAGATATGTTGATTCCTCGAGACGACCTCCATTCATACTGATTGGTGGTAGTTCGTGCTTAATGTGGGTTTAATTTGTTTTTCGTTTGCTTTTCACGAAAGATGTATCTTTTGATTTCTATGGATAGCAAGCGCCAACAGACATCGCGGTACAGAAAATCCTCCTTAATAATCTTATTGATTATTGCAATGCGGTAATCCGATCAAATTAAATTCTTCTTTAGATTTCTAATTCCACTCTACAGGCTTGTTACAGATGCTCCAATAAGCAAGGAAACAGTTGTCGCGTTCATTTCTACAATTATTCTGATATCTGCTTTCTTTATATATTTTCCCAACTTACCATTCTTTTTTTTATTACTTCACAAAATATCTCACAGATGAAGTTTATCTTTTCTTACGTAAGCACGTCTAGTTTATTAGATTTCAATAGACTTTTTTTTTATTATTTTCAATGTATACACCCGCTCCCTTTTTATTTAATATAACAGCTTTAGTTTTTTTCATTTTCTCTTTTGTTTACATTGCCAAGGCAACCGCTGTTTTCATCAAAATCTCCGTGTTCTAAGAAAGTGATTACCTTTTCTCTTTCTGATTTTAGAACATTTACTAAAGAATATGTTTGAAAATTTATATCTGTCTTAGCATAGGAGATATTTACTTTTTTGCTATTTTTTTATATATCGTCTTTGGTATGTTTATTTTGTATATATTGCCTTTCGTATAAATATTTTGTTTATATTGCCTTTGGTATAATTATTTGTTTTATATTTGACAATGTAAAATAAGAAAATCTTTAAGAAAATTATCTTCAATCAGTGGTTAACTGGGGCAAACGCCATGTTCTGTTTTCTTGTTGTTCTGTTCTTTTTTTTTACTTTCTCCACACTTTTCTTCATTAAAATATTTTTCATTTTGTTTCTCTCCCTTTAACTTCTTGCGTTCTAGTGGCATTAACGGGTTGTTTGGGGATGAAAGAATTAAATGTTCTTCAATTTAAAAAAAAATATTGTCTTCTTACCTCTGTTCAACGTAGAGTCTCCAACTCTTTCGTGTGTAAAAGCTTATTATGTAATGAGATATATTCAGATGTTAAAGAGTGTAAATAATAAATGATATATTGAATAATGTAGGATAAAATGAAAGGAGGAAAGGGACTACTAATTCAATAAGGCATGGCAATAAATATGAGATGTGGTTATTATTCCATTCAAAGCTAATGCATTTAAATATATGTGCCTAAACAACGTACAAACAAAAGTACAAGTTCAGGCATCATGAGAATAAGGAGTGATATTGTTGTCGGCCACCCACATTCATATTTGTGGTTGAAAATCAGGTTTGGAGAGAAAGGGGGAGATGGAACCAATTAGTGTGACATACATTGAAAACGATTTATAACAAGCAAATAATAAGTTTGTGCAAAAACACAACCGTACCTGAAATGTATAATTATGTGTACCATTTCCTAGGGTGATAAGATGTGTTATGGTTATGACAGCTTCATTTTTAGGAGTCATTAACTCATGCAACTATCTACAACGACGAACCGACGTATAAAGAGTCGAGCTTCCGGACGAATGACCGGAACTAGTAAAAGGAGGATGAAAATGACAATTTTAAACGCACATGAAATATTCGGATTTTTTGTCACGGAACTAATGTTGGCATGATGATTTTTATAATTTACTAAACGCCACAGGACGAATGATCATCGATTATTTTCCTACTCAAAAGGAATATCTCTCAAAAAAGATCCAATCTGAAAACTTTCACGGACATATATATATATATATATATATATATATATATATATATATATATATCGGTGATAACATGTAGAATTTTTATTAATTTCAGACACATCATGTTTGATACGTTAAAGGAAACTTTACGAACAAATTTATTTATTTTTTAAGATAACTCATGTTATCATGATATATATATATATATATATATATATATATATATATATATATATATATATATATATATATATATATATATATATATATAGAGAGAGAGAGAGCTAAGGCTTCTTTATCTGCTTTCAAATGGAACCACCTAATGAATAGGACCACTTCGTTTACGATCATAGTGATAGAAAAAAAGCGCAGAAAAGCAGCCCATTTCGGTGAAGTTGACAAATGAAATAATGGAGCGTGTGACCAAGTAATGTTTCAAGATGGTGAATGACTCTATTTTTTCATCATACATTTACAATTGTTCCACTACTTACAACACATAGAGTGGACTGCTGGGTTACTTTTTCTCCACCAGAAACACTGGGATAGATTGGTCAATCTGCTTTCCGTATCCAGTCTTAGGAGACATACATCGGAGAAATTCAATGCCATGATGATATAATGGTCCTGCACCATTATTCTCGAACTTCATTTATTCGTCTTCTCATACTTTATCATCACACGAGTGACGGTCTTCTTGCTATCAAAATACAGTGACGTCATATTTTCAAAACTGGCCATCTGAATTCCTTGTCTCTTTAATCGATATTTTTGTCACGTAGCTTATGTGGTCAAATAATTTTACTCTTTTCATCCTTTGTGATAATACCATATTCAATTAAAGCAACAGTAGCAATAGCAGCTCCAGCCTAATCACTAATCAAGTATCGCTCACAAGCGGCAGCCAGTGTGGGGAATATGTTAGCTGGTGTCTTTCAGAGCTTTTGGATCGGGGACAAAATCATCATGAGTATTGACAGGGGTGTACCTCTTGAATCATCCAAATTATCCCCGACACAAGGAACACATACCATTTCTTGATGTCTTTGATCATTTATCTGCTAGCTCTGTACGAATTTTGCTTCTCTCTTCATGTCATCGTCACTTTCATGTCATTTCCTGCAGTTTTCATCTTGTTATCATCTCACTGGTCAAGGAGGAACTGCACCTCACATTTGGGAAGTTTTATATCACGATTTCCCGCCAACCTTCTCTTAATAGTCTTCTGTCTTAGACGAGGAAGAGTCTTTCTATCTCCAACTGATTTATCCCATATTTCTGAACAATCATGGAAGGCCAGCTTGAAAATCATTGAAACATTTTCAAACGTTCCTTTATTTATATAGCCAGTCGTACTTAAACATCACGACTTTCGAAGGAACTTTGTCAACTGGAAGAACACTTGCAGAGCCAAACAATGCATAATCTCTGGCTGACCTTGTTAATACGGTAGGCATTTCCAATACAAATTAATCAGTCTAAATGATAAGAAAAGCGAAAGACTTAGTGAATTAACCAAATTGAATATAATCATTGTAAATTTATATAATGTACATTACACTACACCAAAAAAATAGGTAATTTTTAAATTTAATTTGCAAAGCCTGCAGTCTAAAACTCGATTTATCAAATTCAAATTTGGCACGGGGTCTTAGATTTGTATATCTTTGAGAAAAAGTTCACACCTCCCTATACTGGTGTATATATTATCATGGCAACATATATATATATATATATATTAATAAAAACAGATCACTTTAAGGTTCCATGTAATAAGTTATTTCACCACAACCCTTTTAAAGGGTTCTGGATCATCAGACTTTCCTTCCAAAAGTTGAAATGAAAAATGAAAAGAAAGTTACACATTTTTGACGGACCGCACCAAGCATATGTAAAATTAACGAAGTGAGGAAGTGAGGTGGGAGAGAAGATATGAGTGAGTTAGATGTACCATTTTCAATTCCTTATCCTTAACCCCATTCTGTGTAGGCTAGACGCCGCTTAACTTAACGTATGCTATCTAGATATAGATGGGTAAGGGGTGAGGGAGGAGACCGACTTAAAATGGAGAAGATACAGTTAACAATAAAATAATCCATGAGATCAGGATTCACTCAAATTCTTAGATGCTGTTATTTCGCATTACTTTAAAGGCTATATTTGGGGGTTAAATTTTAATATAAATCTAAATGTCTAAAAAAATCTACGACGAATTTCATTTGAAGTTTGTTGGAGTTTTGGGTATTTTCTATGAAATAGTCGATTGGAAAAATCATAGAAAGTACATTGAAAGAATAATCCATTTTATATTTAGTAATCCTTTTTATTTTCCTAAACTTTATTCTTATAGCTTGTTAAGTTGACATCTATTCGTTTGATTCTTGTTCATAAATTAAATTCGTTACTGTTTTTAGATACCTAATTATTAAGGTTTATTCCAATTCAAATAATTTTATCATCAATAATGATTATTTACCTCCGTATTATTTATTTAAACTCACTTCCAATTGGAGAATATTAGAGGAGAGAATTGGATAAATGATTACTAACAGAAAATTCACATACACAACTCTACACATATCCTAACCCCTATCTATATCTACATACCTATATCTCCCTATATACCTATGAATCCATATATACAAATGCACACACATCTACACAGAAATTATATGTATATTCCCATATCTACACATATACACCTATAGAGAAATACATACACACATATCTAGACGCATATCCACAAATACACATATACTTATCTATATATACATCCACACACATAAAGTTATATGTAAATCCATATACATATACACATATACACACAAATGCCCATATGTCCATCCATACATATGCATGTGTGTGTGTATTTAGATGATGTGATAGATCGAAAATTGTGCATGTATTGTTATTTTATCAATATATAGATGCATATTTTTGTATGTAGTATTACAATGACGATATATATATATATATATATATATATATGTATGTATGTATGTATGTATAGATAGATATATATATATATATATATATATATATAGAGAGAGAGAGAGCGAAAGAGTGTGTAAGACTTGTTATAATGAAAAACAGCATGAGAAGCAAATGACTTTTTTAAATAAGAGTATCCTCAACAAAAATGGCTAGAAAAAAAGAGAGCTGAAGACAGAGAAAAGAAAAATACGCACAAATATACAAAGATTGATGGAAAAGCAACACAACATAGTTTAAGATCTGTAATTAGAAATTTTTTCGACGTTTTCCTAATTGGTGTCCCTAAATCCCGAACACAGTCAAACCAATTTGGTTTTATAATGGTCTCAGGGAAGGCGGCATCTCTCTTTAATACACTAGAGAATAGAAATCAGCTTTTAATAAAGATGAAATAAAGTTTTAGCTAGCGTATAAACTAAGAAGTATCTTTTTTCATTTCATGTGGTGAGTTCACGACGGCATTAAACCTCGTTTCTCCTTATTATCTTTTCTTTTGCGCAAAACTTTTAACTCAATTTCAATTTCATCTATCGTATAATTTGTAATATTCAGTGAGATGAATTCACTTTTTTTTAAGTCTTAAGAAAACTTCTTCTACAAGGTATGTCTACAAGTGATTTTGTATATAATAGCTAAGTTTGGCCACTTCATTTCTAATGTGGAATTTTACATAAGGCTATGCACATCATTTATTACATACGAGAGGAAATGAAATTTAATGCAATTTGTTTTATTATATGATAAATAAGGAGTACAACCAACTATATCGTACTTCATTTATAGCTATAAATCACAGGTTAATATCACTATTTCTCAACATATTTAGCCTTCTCAATAGTAATGTTCCACTTAGGAATGAGGACTACATATGAAGCCAATTCCTTACAGAAGTATTCACTTCTTCAGCTTCACCATAATGTTTGCTTTTCAGCGTCTCTTCCTTTGGACCAAAGAAATGGAAATTCGAGACTGCTAATTCAGGAGGGGCTGAAGAAATGAGAACTGATGTATGGATTTGAATACGTCAACAGCAAGGTTAATTATAGTGATTTTCTAAGTTTAGCTGAGATGTGTCATGAGGCCGAAAGTAGAGGGCAACCAGTGAGAATCGAACTCACTACTCAGTAATAATTGTTCTAGCGAGATAACCTTACTAATCATTATACCGTCTCGAAGTACCCAGTTAGCTTAGTTATATGACGCTGGGATTCATGCCCTCATTCGACGTTAGAACACTGTCATTGAAGGAAGTGGTGGCTGTTGTGCATTAGCTTATTTCTTATTTCCTATATAGTAAAAGAAATTGCATTACTTTTTGACTCACCCTCGTCGATATATTTCCTGAGGTTGATTTAGTTCCACGTAATACACTAAGTAGAAATGTCTAAACATTATTCGCCTTGGCTAGCTGATATCCTTATTTTTAATTATTGTCAACAATTGCATGAGATTTTCCAGTCTACAATCTAGTAATAATCGCTGATAAGAAATTTTGAACTAATAATCAGTTATATATGTTTCTAAAAAGCAACTTATATTGTTTAATTAATATGGCTGTTGCGATAATACAAATAGAGTGCTCTAGAAAATACGAGTCTGTTCAGTTTTATAAATTAAATTAGACAACCCAATTACTTATTTACAATAATTTCTGCCAAAATCTGTAAATATCGGTCCACACTCCTCGCCAGTCTTTTTTACATGAGTATAGATTTATACTTAGTTTTCTATTTAAATGAAACGGAAACCCAATCTTAGATAGAAAACTTGGGATAAATCTATACTCATGCACAAAAGACTGGCGAGGAGTGTGGACCGATATTTACAGATTTTGGCAGAAGTTATTGTAAATCAGAAATTGGGTTGTCTAATTTAATTTATAAAACTGAACAAACTCGTATTTTCTAGAGCACTCTGTATTATCGCAGCAGCCGTATTAATTAAACAATATCAGTTTTATTTTTTTTGTGGGGGGGTCCGTTTCATTTAAAGTATTTTTATTCTCTTTTACTCTCAGCATCCCTTTTCGTATTAGTGACATTATCGCATTGCTTGCGGTGAATCGATGAAAATAAGTATACTGATTTTGCCTTACTACTGTGTAACCCATGCAGTTGGAATAAAACCGAAATCTATATAAAACACGCAAGAAAACTCTGCGGATTCGGGATACTGTATTATTCAATGAATCTTCAGTTACCATCTGCGAAGACAATAATATACATCCTGTTACATACAAAATTGAGAGCATATATTCGGAAGTCGGGCGGTTATAGACTAGCATAGAGCATTTTATACGGGGTACATAATTTAGCGTAAACTGACTTATACCCCTGTTATTAAAGTGTTTAATCTAGAATAAACATTGTTATGAATTCATCTAGTTTATACTCCAATCTGTAAAAATGAAAATAACCAAGTGTGGACTACTTCAGAATTAGATGGGTCATAGAGAATTTCAAGTGGAATCCAAAAGTAATTAATAACTGAATCTTATATATTAAACATAAAAGATCACATACAGCGATATTTGACGATTATACTGTTTATTTGAATGAATATAACGAACTTGGTCATCCATAGAAATTCACATGTGTATCGTTCGGTGTATCACTCGTGTAAATATTATGCAGAACGATTGCAATATACTTATATGGCTGTCTTGACAGCGGGCTCAACTGAGATAAATATACAGAGTGAAGAGAAACGAGTATCATGATAACTACGACTGTACACGAGTCCTTTTCTTTGACAACACGCGGAAGTTGACTTTAAGAACACCATCCGCATGAGAATCAATAAATATAGAATGTCGCTTTCCGTTCAATTTGAATATCACCTTAACCGTTCAGTGTCGTGACATTTTCACCTAGTCAGTTAATTCAACTCTCGCATTATTGAATTAAACTTTTCTCAGGGCATTACGATGATTGGCCGATTGAGCGGCCACTTGACAGCTGTGAATATAGGAGGAAATATATGAAGATGTTCTAATACCTGACAGAGGTTCCATTTTTATGTCACATTTCTACACTGGATATTTACCTGATGAATCGAAAATTTGAGACTGAATGCACAGAAAGTAAAGCGAAAAATACGGTTCAAAAACTGAGCAAATACTACGTAATTATTAACGATGAAAAGAGTATTGAAATGATAATGTACATCTAATGACTTATTCTGCTGCGAGACCAAAACAATCGCCAAAGTATGAAGAAAGATATTGATGCCACGTAGATATATATCTACAGACAATTACTGTAAATTGCATGGAGAGAACATGAGAGAAACGATGTCTTAAGGCCAACAACAACTACAAAGAAATTGCTGCTATCAATGAAAAATAACAAGATGAAATATTTGCGAGAAAATTGAAGGTAGTACATTCGGAGCGTGGAATCGCGGTTGAGTAATGGATTGATGAATCGGAAAGCCGAATTTGAATTCCAGTCGAGATCATTGCATTCACTTACATGGTAATACCCTTGGGAATTATATAAGTTCATCTCTACCGCCAAGTTATGGCTAAATAACAGGACAGACTGGGCCCTATAGAAACCAGTCTAGAAAAAGATAAACTCTGAATTCTTATCACCTACCGCCTTGAAGGTCCTGCCTATTTAGGCAGTCTATAAGAAGGTAACTTCAAAAACAGATCCACTTCGCTTGTCGTCTAAAAGAAAGGAAATTTATCCCAACTACTTCGAGCCACGGCAGAAAATAAGAGACTCCTCACGGTAGGAATAATGATTTGAATAAACATATGACTGGCACAAGGTATGGTGATGTGGACCTCTCTGAATTCTGACCATACGTTCATAGGTTTATCTCCTATAGAGATTTAAGTATTTAAGCCTCACCTGGATTAATGAAGGCAAGAGTTGTTAGAACACGGCAAATACAAAAAATCAAATGGAGGATTATCAGAGAGAAACCATGTCTTGAAAAGATATGAAATGTTTAACACCAACCAACAAATCCTATAGATATATTATCACACGTATCATGCGCATTCGATTAGTATTTGTGGTCATTAGAGAATTGCTTCCTTTGTAATCGACAAATTACTCATTTTCATATACACAGTGTTTCGGCCGTTGTTCACTCCAGCCTCCTTCAAGTTGGAATTTCGAGTAAAACACTTTATTTAATCAACTGGGTTAGATCAAAGTTATTCCATATGTCATACATTTTCTGGGTATCTCAGTATCAGTTATTCCCCTTTAAAAACTCAACTCACCAATTTTTTTTCACCTCCGCTGTGAACTGACAATTATTTGGGTCAAGTCACCAACGCTTCTATCCACTGGGCCATGTGTCCAGTCGACTAAAAAAAGGGTTCGGTTCGAAATTCAAACGTATATCACCTGAAGAAGGCTGAGAGTACAACGGCCGGAAAGTCGCGTATATGACAAAAAGAGGTGAGGTCAACAGTCCGAGCAATGTAAATAGTATAAATAGATATAATACAATACAAAACCTCAAATTAGAAATGTAGAGATAGTGCATTGATAATGGTTCTGGTGTTTTTCGCAACAGGAAGAACATGACAATTAATTTCTGTTTGTCAAATACCTTTGAAATTTAATCTTTGTTGTTGATTTCATTTGGATATTATTGAATCAATGGTCGTAGGGTTAACACATATAGTTCAGTAATGCTTAATGGGCAAAGAGGTCAGACGAATCCGTCTTTTAAATTTTAGACTAGAGCCTCTACAAGTCAAGAGCACCAGAATTGTTGTTCAATCCATAGCAGGAGGAAGATTGTTTCAAACCTTTTTTACAACAGCATAGTGCGGAGCGAACGAAACACATATAGGATTAGTTCTCCTTAACCCATTCTATTTATATATATATATATATATATATATATATATATATATATATATATGGATTTCGTGGATATTTCCTCTTAATCATTGCCCCTACACCTTCAACTCCTCCAACTACTACTATATTATTATTATAATACTATTAATACTATTATTTATTAGTGGTAGTTTATTATTTATTTATTTGTTTGTTTGTTTAAGGGCACATCAACATCTTTATGTGTCATTTAATATTGGAATTTAATTTTCTTAGGAATTTCTTTCACAAAATTTCTTTCATGCTGGTAATTTTTAATATTTTTTAATTTTTAATTGTAATAACAACGCATTCTTGATGGATTCTTTTTACTATAAAAATTGCTGGTATTTTTTTTTTAATAAAAAAGATTAGGGGGTTAAAAATGTGCCCATGGCTTAGACCTTGGAATAACAGCGACTAAGAGGTGGTCCCACGCTTTTAAAAACTCTCGATCAGAGGGTTTGCTGCCGGATATCTCCATACCCATGTAGGTTAGTTTTTTTATTAGTAGTAACAATATTAGTAGTAACAATATTACTCGTAATTATAGTATTAATAATAATATAATAATAAATATATCTATGCATGAAAAATATCCGTGGTTATCTGCTGCTATTTGGTAAACGTTATAAAATAATATTCAGAAAATAATTTATAGTAAGTTTTATATGATCTACAAGAGGTGCCTCGTTAATCGGGATTTTTTACACGTCATTCTAGTCCTATATATGTGTATTTTCTATACGTATAAATATTAAATGTGTGAGAGCGTATGCCATAGTGAATTGGCTAGAAGCAAGCGAGGGTCAACACATAAAAATGTATTAATTTTAATGAAAAATGTACACCGGTGTAGGCTTTAAGAAAGCTTTCTCTAACCGAGAATACAAAGTTCGCGTACGGTGTCCGTTTTTAGTCCCAGTAAACAGAAATAGCTCTCTCAAAGAGGAGAGTAACGAAGCGCGAGGATCACTCTTGGTTATTCATAACAATAATATAAGTATACGGACGACTGTCTGTATTCTCTATGAGTAATATAAATAATTATGTATAATACGCATTGTTTCCAGATCTTAAAGATTAAACTTAGAGTCCATATTATAAACGAACAATAATAATTAACTTTTTAATCGATGTCCGTTTCTATATTCGGGAATTACAGCCGAATGTAATGTATATCTATGAGTCAAATAAATTGGCATGTAAAAACTGTTTCAATCACTAAAAAAAAACACACTGCATTTACTTAAAATAAGCATATGCATATTAAACTTAATACTAGTTTGTTTGAACATTATCCGTGTGAAATATGACTATAAAAACTTTTTTTCTTTTTTTTCCTTACCGTAGTAACTTACTTCTTCATCTTCGATACCGTCAACTCAGATCCATTTTCTTTGCTTCTTCTTTATCAAAAAACATATGATCTTTTCTGGTGCAGCATTTTTAAAAATAAGCTTACCGTACAATTATGACGGATTCACATATCATCTCCCTGTCAAATACATTCATCATGATGGATATATATTCTTTAATAGAGACTCCTTGTCATGAATGCCTATTGGGACCAAGCTCTCGTCAGCTTTCAAGTAGAACTTATATATTCGATCTATTACTTATTTCGTTAATTGCTTATCGGTGCCATATGTGACCTGGAGCTGTCCACTCCTTACTTGTCTGTCGAGATAGAATTCAAAAGCGTCTACGCGGCCTTGTGGGTGATTAATTTCACCACTTTTGAACGTACTTTACCCCCCGCTAGTCTCTATTTTTTACAAAAGCCATACAAGATCAAATATGAAGCATTACTGACATAACAAGGCTGGAGTTACGGAGTCCTTACTTGTATGTCTTGGTAGAGTTCAAAAGCGTCTATCAGGTGTTGTATGATGCTGATGATTTACGACCCCTTTCCCACCGATGGAATATCGTGAGTCTCTCGCTGCTACTTCCATGGCATGTTGTCTGACGCGGTACATTCTTTATTCCAATCACCTTTGACATTTAAAACTAGGACCCGCAATGCAACGACAAAAGGCTTGAATCATCTTCATCCTCTTTGTATTCATATAGTAAAAATAATATCCATTCGAACACCGTCTTACTAAGAACTGCTGTTTTGTGGAAGAAACAATATATTTTCCCGATCACTACAATCTTGACCTTTTCATGCATCATCTCTTTATGTCTCTTTATAAAGCGCTGACAACACCCGACATTAGCCATGAAGTTGTAGACATTGTTCCCGTTGTTAATTTTATTTCCAGTGACTTGAGGCGGATGCTAGTTGTATCAATTAACCGTTATCTTTGCTACATAGTTCCATGAACTTCTCTTCTGGACTATCCTTACGATCATACAACACCACATAATAACCCTCTACACGTAGTGTCTCTTGGGCCTTATAATGGGTTAACAAAAGTATTCAGATATACGAACAATTCATTGATTATGCCTCTATATTACTTTTGGAAAAGTTTCTTTGTGCATTTGCCTTCTCTTAAAAACAATATATGGCTACATTTTTTCCGTCACCAGTGACAGCTAACTTCAGCGGGAATCGGCATTTCTCATTACCAGTTGTCACAGTATTGGCTTTTTCTGGTTTTGCATTTCAAACTTTGTGTATTTGTAGTGAAAAGCCAATGAGATTAGATCTGCATTTGCAATCTGTGCCAGGTCGTATCTCATAGCGTCCCTTTATCTGAAATGCTTAAACTCTGCTTCGTTGTCTTCAAAATGTTGTCTTGGAAATCGGTAATTTCTTTCCTTTGTGCGTCGGACTAAGAAGAGATGAATTATGACTCTTACTCCCTATAAAGCGCTGACAACACCTAACATTGGCCATAAGGTTGTCAGGCATTGTTCCCGTTTCCATTGTTATTTCCAGTTCCCTGAGACGTATGCCAGTTGCGCTAATTCCAGTGCCAGCCATTCTGCATTATTTCACCCACTCAACAAGCTCTGCCTACAACTTTGGAAATACTGTTGATTTCACCTTGACTACCTTCTTTGACATCAACACGGATTGAAGTATGGACTTGTTTTTGCGCCAGAACGGATATTGCACCCACAGCATCTAAATCTGTCTGGTTCCAATTTTCTTCTTTCTAGACTGAACTGAAGACAGCCTTCAATTTTTCTGTACATGTGTAAGACGATCACTTACACATCATCGCCAAAACACTGGATAGACACGCGTGGGTAGCTATTTTATTATGAGATAAACAACAGCTGACTGAGTTTAGTGGAGGTTACAACCAACAGTATTTCATAGTAAAATGCTGAGTGATAAATGGTAAATATTTTGGCTCTTTGAGATACCAAGCTCTGGCGTTATGATTACGTTCATTTCTTTTTTACCTTTCTACTGAGAAAAGCACAGTCCAGTGAAATGTATTTATTTATAATTTTGGTTTCTTCTGGTGTAAGATTATCTTAGTAACACGCATCCCATTTAAATGTCGTTTTGCGGTAGCTCTATGTACTTTTTTTTTTTAATTATTTTAAACGGTATTTTAATGGATACTCATATTTGAATAGACGCTCCGTTTATTTTAAACAGTATTATATTTGGTTTACGGTCAATTAAATTCAATAAATCTTATTAATAAAACAATATTGTTTTTCGAAATATAATATAAGCTATTTTTTTTATTTTTAATCAATACGACCGAATAATTCTACGGTCAATATTATGCCCTAGCTACCGAAGCTGATTTAATCAAACCCCAAGCACATCGAAGGCATTATCACTGCTGCACAAGAACAATACTTGTTAACAAGAAGTTATCAAGTCATGGTGTGTGGCCACAGGGTTTGCACAGAACTTGGAATTTTTAGGTTACCAGGACGTACAAGTTTATCAACTTTTCTCATTCGAGTGGGTGTTTATATATTCACCTGCCATGTGATGTTCCTCGCGTGGGCACACATTAGACGGAATTAACATGGACATATTTTACATCTCTGGAAGAATTACTAACGTTTAATAAGGCGCGGATATGAACTTGAAGGCTATAATGTTATCTTTCCGTTCAACCCACTGGTGAATATATGGCCTGGCTAAATCGCCCTTCTTGCCCTAACTTCAAATAATATTTAGGTATCATATGAGGAGATACAGTCACGTAGTATGTAAATAAAGTTTTATTAGATTTCCTTCTACTAACGGTATTACGATGACAGCATCTCGCCATGGGTATGACAATGTATTACATCCGACATTAAGACTTCTGACCGGGAGGTTTTGAAGAATGTGGAAACACGTCTTACTTACTGGTGTTCCCAGGACCACCCTGTCCGTGGGTGGTAGCAGCTTTTAGCGTTCCAGATATGAACAAATAGTTAACCACCTAAACGTGGTCAAATTATTATGAAAATTTAAAAATAGATTTTTATAGTAAAAATATCATCAATACATTGCTTGAATAAATTTTAACAGCAATACTTTTTTGGAAAAATAACAACAAATTTTACTTTCGAGAGAAAACATCATACTTAATCTATAAAATCATTTCTTTCAAAGAATACATATTCTACTCTAAAAGTCTTAATTCCAAGCTTCTAAGAAAATTAACTTTTGGTATTAAATGACCCATAAGGCGGTGATATGTCGTTAAACTAATCAACCTATAAATCACCGACAGAATCGTTATAAAATATGCGTTCATCTTAGAAAATATCCTATTTATTGTGTTTTATATTTAAAATGTTTTTTTCAGGTTGTTGTGTATTTTTTATTTAAAATTTGTAACGATACTTTATTCAATTTCTATATTATGTTCCTCATCATTAAACAATGCTTAACAAATCCACTTCCTTCTTAATGCCGTCTTCCTCAAACACGTAATCTACTATTGATCTCAACAGATAATTTTTTCTTTATTATACGTGAATTGCTACTTATTGAAATAGTGGAGTGCTTTCTCGTCGGATCTTAATGAGGTGTAGAAATGTTTCTAGTTTCGCTATTAGCCAAGCCTAGAAACGCTTCTCTTTATAACCCATATCTATACGGAATGAAGATAAGGCTCCGTGACATTCCCAAGGCAGATTCTTACTAAAGTATATGCTGCAGACTAGGCCAGAATTTGAACTGTGATCACAGACTCCACTTTTCGTTATGATAACTTTTACAGAAAACGTCAAGAGTCCTAGAGGATCATTATAATTCTAGTGAATTTGATCTTCATTAGATTTCTCTATAAAAAAAGTTGTTTTAAGAGAAAGATTTTATGAAATGCATCCGAAAGGAGTACTGGCTACTCGTTCACTGAATGCAATAGATCTTCTCGTAGGGAAACGGATATATTTCCAATGTCATAATCATCATCATTTGCAAGACTAAGTCAACAAAGTCTTGTATACATTTTCAGGTATTTTCGCATACCATTTTGAATCTATTTAGTAGGGGTAAACATACTGAAAAATGATAAACCGTAGGAAAACCATGAAAAAAAAATTATTACCAAATGTTTACAAAACGAGACAGTAATTGTTGGGATACAATGTCCACAAAATATAGACATTGTATTATTGTCTTTCTTACTTTTCTCTCAATTTTTAGATTTTGTCTTCCTTACTTTTTGTCTTTCTTTCTTATTGTCTTTGGTTTTGGTTCTTTTCTTATTTTCACTTTCATTTTTCTTTTTTCTCATTTTTGTTTTTAATCTATTTTTTTTTATTTTTCACGTTCTTTTTATTTTGTGTTTTTTAGTCTGTTTGTCTTATTTATTACAATTTATTTACTATTATATTTGGTTAGTTTTTTTTTTTTGGTTTTTTCTGTCACTTTCTACATTCTCTTCTTTTTAACGTTCATTTCATATTCAGGTAATTATTTATTTCTTTAGTTCCTTTTCTTGATTTTGGTGTGAATATCTTTAACTTTCTGAAAATTGGCGTCATTTCTTCATTGATTTGTGAAGATTTCACTCTTTTGCTAGAAATGTTCTTCCTTCTTCAGATCCTCTTACGTATGATTTTCAATGGTTCTATTCTATTTTTGATATTACTTACCATTTCTGTAATGAATTTACCATTGTTTTTATTAAAAATATATATTTGTATATCCATACTTTTCTTTTTTCTTTCATTTTTTTTTAATTATCTTCATCATTTGTTTTCAATCTGTTTTTCTTCCTTTCTGTCTATTTTTTTACGGCAAGCGTTTTTTTTTTATTTCATCCCACTTAATCCTCTTTTGCCAGCTCAAGTCCATTGACTTCTTTCCTTCCAAAGCCAATCTATCTTTTTATTGCAATTCTTACAAATACACAAACACACGTGTGTGTGTGATTGTATGTGTATGTAAATATGCATGTATATACATGTATTTACGTGTGCGTGCGTATATGTTTGCGTGTATATCTTTGGTATTCATTTATATGTTCTCTCCCGAGTTCCTGTAAATGTTGGTTTGACAACAATTGTTTGTCTTCTCTAAAATTTGACTGTTTTATCCAGCTATAACGACTTATACCATATTTCATTCGAGGTGAACTTTCAATGAGAGGCTGCCACTAGTACAATTAAAAAAGAAGATAAAGAAAACAGAAAATAAAGACGAAAACACTCCGCAGAAGTAAACACAATGTTTTTTTTTTCCTATCGATAATGATGATGATTACAAGAATAAGAACACTGCTAAAAATATATAAGGTAGAATTCGGATTTGTCCTATAAAACTCGATAAACAAGCTGTTCTGGTCTTTCGCGGTAAAGACAGATCATCCCTTCCAAACTGGAAGATCAGACATAATCATAATTGACAAAGAACTAAAACTCTGTCAGATGTTAGATGTAGTCTTATTACTAGACAACAAATTGTACATAAAATAGGGAAATAGTAGAAAAATATCGTATGGCTAAGAAATCGTTGAATATGTGAGTCATGCTTGTGACCATAGTTATTGGAGTACTGGCTTCGCTAAAATAACGCTGGTGAGAATGTTAAAATCAAAAAGAAAAATAAAATTATTAAAATATACGCTTTTAGGTTATTAAAGTGTAATAATAATGGAGAGAAGATTATTGCAGGATCTTTTGCTATTAATAATCGCTACAGTATACACATCAACTGAATTGAACTCTAAGGAGAAAAAATTATGAGTTATACTTGAGAAAAAAACAACGTAATTTACCTGGTCTCCGTATTTGGTATTATTGTGAATATTTTAAGACTATGTCCCTTAAGTAGATCCTTAAATACGTAGTCGATTAACTTAGAATCACCATGTTTCTTGTAAAAGACAGTGGGCTTGTTCCCAGTTGACTTGTCCACAATTTGGAATTCAGACAGCTCTTTCCTCCCTGCTAGATGAGGTAGAGATGGATTCATGGCTTTCCCAAATGCGATTCCTGCGAAATTGAACAAAAGCTTAGTCTCAATAAATACTCGCTCACTAATTCCAGTTGCCCGGTTGATAACTAATCAGCTATGTACTCATCTTTTTTTTAATCTTTTTTTTTTTTTAAACAATTGATTTAATCTTATTTTTACCACTTGATTTTTAATCTTATTTTTACTAATAGATTTTAACTAGAGTAAGAACAAATAATTATCAATTGGTCTGATGCACTCTATATATTTATAGTTGCTTGATATCAAAAGAAGAATCTGAAATGTCATTGATCCTGGCTTCAGACACATTCGTACCACAGGTATATAGTTTCCACATGCCTTTTCTCTAAATACCTTCAGCGTAATTGTTCTGATGAATTCTCCTCTGTGATACCTAGAATTTATGAATTTAAGCGCAGTACTATATTGACAGCAAGATCTAATCATTTTACAGTTGTAATGTCTACATTTAATCGTAAGTTCTGTAGTAACTCTTTCTTCTATCGCACTTTTCGCTTGTAGAACCCTCTTCCAGGTTCTTGCTTTTCATTTAAGTTTGATCTTCAAAACATCTATAATGCAATGTTAATCTTTATCTTCTCTCTTCTTGACTCCTCATCTTTTGTTGTTCTCTCTTCCTACTACTACTTATCTTTTAATCTTTCACACTCAGTATCCCCCACATATTACTGTCTATGGTGATGAGATTATTAAAAAAAAACTTAAGTTGCAATAGGTATTTTCAATGATTACCCTAGCCCCAGAATGATTTAGTAAATACCATTTATATGAATTATAAAGCCAATGGTTATGTTCCGAATTTTGGATTCACATTGTAGATTTTTCTGATAAGCGATCTCTTTTTTTGCCAAGTCAACTGCAAATGTTTTACCGGTCAGACGAGCTATAATGTTCAGTGGAGTTAGAGTCCTTAGGTCCAAAAGTTCAGACCTTCACATCAAGAATCTTCCATGCCACGTACACTGTGGTGAATCACCTTCATTTTGTTTGGGATCCATTAGTGAGTTCCACTTGAACGGCTATTTCACTCGAGCCGCTAATTTGTAGCATCGCCACCAAAGAGGATGGTGTCTCGACCACTACAATCTTAATCCGTCCAAGTCTAGGTTTAACCTTCATTCCCACATATGCTCACAAACAGCGCTTTTACCAGTTACTTATACATTTCACTCAAGAAACCACTTCAGTATCTCCCTACCATATATAGTGGGAATATTCTTTAAAATTCCTTGCTGATTTTACAAATCATTTGACTGTTTGTAGATTTTAAATCAAGGTATAACAATCCAGAAGTCTTTCCTGCAATCCTTTATTTTTTCATAATTTACCTGAATGTTATTCAGATTGGTGTTTGCATAGACATTTATTTCATCGTCCTTTTCAAAATTCAATTTAGATTGCTCGTTTAATTGTTTACTATGGATAGAACCAAACGTGTTAATCGTTTCATCATGTTTCCCATAATGTATATAATTTGAAAACATCCATGTTTTTCTAAGTTATTCATACACCAATTCTATTCATTTATTACTCCCCTGATGTCCGGTCATATCATTATCTCGCCAGATCGAGGCTTTCATATCGATGTTTCGCATGGGGCCAAATGCGTTCACAAAGCCTCTAAACTGTCAGCTGTATATAACCGCATCAATGGTTAAAAAAGGCGTTGAGCGATGGAAGACTAGAGGTCATTGCAAAGATTATTCTTTGAATATTTTGGACTGGTGGTACAGAATTACAAACAAAGAAATATACTAAATGATAGAAATCATGCCATTTGATGACTACCTACAGAAGCAACACCTTAAATAGATATATAACATATATAACTCGAAGAGAAAATAATGACATATTAAAGATGCTGATATTTCGCACTGCTTCAAAGAAAATGTTAGAAAGGCAGCCCCTACCAATACTGGAAAAAGGAAAAAAAATGAACTGGACTTGAAAGCTCTATTTTCCTGGGAAATTGTGTTAAGAGAAATATATTTTAAATTTCAAACGAAATCTATAGTGAATTTCAAAATTTTCTACATTCATTGCATTTAAATATATTTGTGGAATATTCGTCTTACTAAGTTTGACAGAAAAACGAACAATCAAATATTAACAAACAAATAAATAAAACATGGATAAAAATATAAGGGTTATGAAAAGGAGGGGTAATGGTTAGCAAGCTTGTTTCGCTAGAACAATTGCGACAGAGAAGTGAATTCCATCATAACTCGGTGTCCTATACTTTTGGCCTTGTGCCACATCTAAGCTACGCTTGGAAAAAAGTTTTAAGAAAGGCAATCAGAAGGCAAAATATAAATTAAGCGTACAATTTTAAGAACCAGTGTGTTCTCGTTGGACACAAATAATAAGAGGATGTTACAGAAAATACTATAAACACAGTTCTCAAACAAGACTTATTGTGCGGAATAATGTTCGTGAAGATGTAAGCTTTTCCTAGGTTTGGCTAGGTAGAACACTTGGGCAACGACGTTTTAGAGTATAGTGTAACAAAAAAGAACATATACGGATCATCGGATGGAGAAAGTTGATATTTATAGGTTATATGAGGAAAGTTAGTTTGGAAAGTTTGACACTCAAATAATATATTGAAGGCTGAAGAGACAGAAAAGGACTGTGTTAATATTTGGTAGAACAAGGATTAGGATCTATAGCAAAAAGACAAAATGTAGTAAGGGCTACAATGGCTAAGGTTATGTGAAGAGACATGATCAATCTAATACTGAAGGGACACGACACATTTCAGTCCAGCTGATATTCTCTGTACTTGATCCTTGTCTGAAAGGAGTGTCGATTAATCTCTTGTATTTGACTGTATATCTGGACTTCTGAATTTCTCGTTTATACACACGTTGCTAGCATGCAAATTGGCTCCCAGAATAAGGTAATTATTATGCCCTTGACGCGTCCAAAATTTAGTAAGTTGGTGTTTGTCTCGTCTGATTTTGGGGATATTAATATTTTGAGAGTGTTGCCAAGTGTTCGCGTGTCATATCTATCCAACAGAAATTAATTTCACCAAAATTATATTTTTCATATATATCTAAGTTGAAAATACTAAGTGCGCGTTATAACGGCTTTCATTATTTCTTTTATTAAGACAGTTTCACTGATCTGTACACTTTTTTCTACTGATTTAATCAAATATACATTATATTTATGCAATAACCAATGGAAATTATTATCGTGAATATGAAATTAATAGTTAAACAAACACTAAACCTGCCCATTTCTGTGAACCAGATTTAAGTATACTAACCTATTAATAATATTTGTTGTAACCTATATCTTCAATTCATTCTATAATAATAAAGCGCCGTGTACGTGTGTCCGTCCGTTCGTCCGTTTTTCAATCTCGGCGAAACATCAAGAACCTGAAGTTTCAGGTGTGAAGTAATCCCCGGTTATCTCCCTTGTCAAGGAATTTTATCTGACTTCTCTATAAAAACGGAGCATGAATGAGGAGGGGATATTGTAAAATCTACGCGTTAAGCAGAATGGGAGTCAAAAAATACACTTAAAGACTTCATCTTCTCTTCTTCCCACCCACATGTAATTTAATATACTTAATTACGCCACATGTTGCCCGGAAGAACTTACATCATTTAGTGTCCGAAAAAAAAAGTTACATAAAAGAAGTCACTTGAAGATACAATTGAAAAAAAACAGAATACAAAATCACAAGAAGTTGCAAGTAAAATCATTTCCTTTTTTTTAAAAAAATAGTGTTTTCTTTGAATTTAAACTACGAACAGTTTATAAAGTAAATAGAATAGCAAAGTTGCTCTCGTGATAAAAGTGTTTAGTCCAAATGATGAAAAATATCTGAACAATGATACGAGAATCAAAGACTATTTACAATAAATTTCCAAACTCTTGAAAAATGGTTTTATCAGGGAAATTCGCAACTAACTGGAACAAACTTTATTCGAAAGTTTTGAAATTATAAGCCAGTGTTCTCAACAAAGAACCTGACTTTACATAACACACATCTGTCTTTGTTTCAATAATAGGAGAAAATGCACACATTTACGAGCGGTTGAAATTCGATAATGAAGTGGAGAAAGAGAATGTGTAAGTAGTAATAACGAAATACGAAGAATTTTTTTTTTGTTGTTGGAGAAACACATTAATCTTACAATTATATATTCGAAAGCAAGAACCTTCAGAGAGTATTGAAGCATGCGCTTTGGCAGTTAGCAAATGTCTGTAATTTTGGGGAAATGCAAGACAGGCTAATTCCAGACCAAATATTTGTAAGGATTAAAGACGATACAGTCAGCGAAAATATTTAAAGGATAAAGGCTTACCCTAGACAAATGTATAGACACAGGCAGAGAATATGAAACTTCTAAGTAACGAACTCAAAATATTTCTTTAGGCACAAATGCAACAGAATCAAATGTTAATAAGAAAGATAAAATAATATAAAAATACTCAAGATTAATTACGTCAAAAAAGTACAAATTAATGTATAAGATGTGGCAATATTCCATCTCACACTTAAAACTCCTCTCTAGCCAAAATGCAGGTTGCCGAAATTGTTCAAGATAAGGACATTATGCGAAAAATGTGTAGGATTGGCATAGCTAAAATTCGAGAAATGAGTGAGAAAGAAAGAACAAAACTACGTCCTTGGGTCTAATTACTAATAACGATATAATTAACGCGGCCACAGAAGACTGGCAAGCTGATTTTACTACAAAGCTATGTAGTAAAGTAATTTATTTCAAATTAGATACTGGAGCAGATGTAACGGTAGTCCCCAGTTTTAGAAAGAAAAAAAGAATAACTGCCCAAATATTCAAAAATATAACAGCTGTCGGCATCGAATGTCCACCAGTTAAAAGTTAGCGATCCTGTGGAGGCTTTATTAGAAAATCGAAAGCAAAGTCTAAACAGGAATTGTTTGTTATTGAATATTTGAGGGAACTATTAATGGCGGCACCAGCTATAAAATATTTTAACCTACTGTGGAGGGGGAATTCAATCAAAATAATGAAGACCACAAATATAGAAATAATTTCCAGAACATTTGACAGACTCCAGAATATATATAAAATATGTTTAAAAGAATCTGGGCAACCAATATCTATAGCAACTTCTCGATGCTTGCTACTTTCCGTGAAGAAAAAATTACGGAAATGTTATAGCGTTTAGAAAACGAAAATATATGTTCAGTAAACACACCAAAATATTCACCAGCAGTCGTAAAACCTGCTTCAACAAGGTATGTTCTAAATAAGACATACAATGAGATTCAACGACAAAACCTTTCACCTAAGGCGAATCACTGAACAGACATCATCAACAAAAGTTACCAAACCAGAAACTTCCAATGACTGCAGCGTCAATCAAGAGCTGATTAGGACGTCAGTTACTCAGAGGAACCGTGTCCAGATGAATCGTCAGGAGATCAACGCGAAACCCAAATAACAGAAATTGAAAGCAGATTTCCAATGGAAACAGTTCTTCAATTTCTACTTTGGGCAGAGTATTGAATATGTAGAGACTTAACTTGCCATCATTTCTGCATTTGAGAATATTTTTCATAGATAAAGCTCTTCGTAATATATGATCGGTACTTGTGATTACACTTTTTTTGTATTTCTTTAAGGCATAGGCTATCGGAAATGCCTTCAGTGAATCTATCGGAGTTACTCTCAAATCAATCTAACGGTTCCAGCTAAAAATGTAATTAGTAATGTCCTCATGTGCCACATCTTTTAGTTCTCCGCTTCAAGATACTTGTATATGGATAGTATTTGTGTAGATCTACAAAAATACATTTTTAGGTTAATTATCACTGAAGTATGTGTATAATGTCTTGTTTGTAGTTCTTCACTTTGTGTTTAGTAAAATCAGTTACCGCTTCATAAACTGGCACCATGTATTAAATTTAAAGATTTTTATTCTATGATTTTATTTCACAAATGCTAACTGGTAGATTTATTTTACGTTTTTATTCTAGGAATGCTAATAGATTTCACTGGAGATTGAATGACTGCGGTCTCTCTAATACTTTGTACCTTTAACCCTATTCAGGCTTATTTTAATTATCCTATTTCTAAAGAGTTTTTTTTCCTTCCTTTTACTTCCAATACTTATATCTCTTTCTAATGATACATAGATATATGAAACGTTATCCAATAATAAAGAGAAATAATTTTGCTTGCCCCTATCACGTTTTCATCAGTCATTAATTTTCTATATTTTCCCTTTCACTCAATTCATTCTATTGCCAGCTGGAAGGTCGATAGACACTGATAAATCTCACCTCCAGAATTAACGAATTTAGTTGTCTGGCATGCACTGCTTGATCGAATTGAATTTCCTCATCTCGGAAAACTCCAGCAACTTTTTCTACAAATATCTACGACTGACTACAGTGCGCGCAAAATTCGTTAGCTTGAGCTTTCTGTATTAGGGTTTCGAATGAATCAATGCGCACACACAGTTATGGCTTGATAATCTTTGTGCTCTTTCTTAGCCAGCTTGATATTTTCGATTTTTGTATATTCGGTAGCAAAATTTACCGTCACGGAGTCAATATTTTCCATTTCCTGTGTCCTTAATTGGCCTTAATATTTTCTATTTCTGATTCTAGTATTCTGAGGCGAGATTAATATGTAATCATTTGCTTTGTTCTTATTTCCAATTTGCAGTCATATCTATGCAGTCTCACCTGCAAGAATTTTCACTTTGCTCTTGAATATATATGGAGCCTATATTATTATCATTTTTCCTGTTAACATTTACATTCTGGTATAAAATTTCTTACTTTTCTTTTCCAATACCATCTAGCGCGTAATAATTAATTTTTCATTACACTTCCAGATGTAGACCTCATGTCGAGGAAATCATTAATGAATAAGCGAGACGTTCCCTTATCCCTCAAGTGCTACATTTTTTTTTTTTTTTGCATTCGTTTAAATGCTTTTTTTTATTTAAGCAAAGGCAAATGCATTACTTACCTTCTTTCTCTAGTGGATGTAGGTTAAAGCCATAAAAATATAATAGTCCACATGGTAATCGCAGTTTTATTTACTTTGTATTTAATGTAGTATAAAAATTCATTCTAATCTCTAGGTTGGAGGTTATAGCGAACTGAGAATTGGTGAGATAACGAAAAAACAAAGTTACTAAGAGCTACAACGGAAAAGAAGTTGTGAATGACAATGATCGTTCACGTTTAAGAGATATACAGCACATAGAAAAAGTGACAATACTGACGGATGATGAGCTCCTGTCGGCGAAAAAATTAATGTATGTCTTTGACTTTCCATCATACCACAAGTGCTTTCATTGTCAAGTTTTCATTGTCATAATCCTGTTATATTTATGAAGGTCGATGTATGACATAGGTTACATCATTTTAATTTAGTGGTTCGCAGTTTATGTATATATATATATATATATATATATATATATATATATATATATATATATATATATATATATATATATATATATATATATATACATGTTATAACTGACAGAATTATTTACATGCCTTCTTATAGAAATATATTTTCTTTCTTCTATGCCTAGCATAGGGATGCTAAATGTGATTATCTCCTTCTGATTGAGATCATGTCAAGTGGGGCCTGTGACATCTGTTGAGTGTCGTCTGTCCAGAGATTGAGATTAGTTAGCGCTCCAACAGCCAAGACATGCCTGCCTACTCGCATCGCTATGTAAGTCGTAAGAAAGAAATGTAGCAAACACACAGATGCCTCATCAAGCCTGCACGTTTTCCCCGTTGTAAAATATTACATGACCTCTCTTTTTGCTAATTTGCATATTTTTATTACCATACATCTATTATCATATTATCATATTTGCATACTTCTATTATCTTTCTGGGTGAAAGGAATTAGCGATTAATATGTATATATTGATAGAACAACTCTTGAGAAAACGACGGATATTTGTTCTTCCTTACATTCAGCTATTCAGTTCCGTTCGTATACCAAACTGTTACTATATATATATATATATATATATATATATATATATGTGTGTGTGTGTGTGTGTGTGTGTGTGTGTGTGTGTGTGTCACTATACATTTAAAACTATCATTTTAAATTGACAGATATAAAAAAATTAACTCAGTATACAATATTAAAATGTTTTTAAAATTCATAATTCTTATTTAGTAAGAATGAAAACCAAATTAACTGTATATATATATATATATATATATATATATATATATATATATATCCATTGACTAAAGAATTAAATCATGGGGCAGGGGTATAAAAATTAGAAATATAAATGAAACGCATTTATTTTATAATTTAAAGGAAATAAACACAGTTTCAAATTAAATTTAAACTATATGTAATACTTGATAGGGATTCCTTTTGCCTTTATAACTGTCTTCATGCGCTTTTGCATATTGCAACCAGCTTATCAAAATTTGTTGGCTCGATTTTCTGCCATTCTTCATGATGTTTGGCTTCTAAGTCGCGTCTTGAATATGTGTGCACTGTCCCTCGTGTATCTAAATATGACCACAGATGTTCAATGGGATTCAAGTCAGGTGATTGAGGTGGCCACATTATTACTCTCACTATTTTCTTTTCAAACCAACCCTACGAAACTCTGGATGTGTGGAATGGTGCGTTGTCTTGTTGGAAGATTACTCCATCTGGTATGTTATTGTTTAAAATTTTCTCTAATGAAGGTTGCTAACATTGGTGCAACATGTTTGTGTAAGTCTTGGAATTCATTCTACTCTCACATGTGAATAACATTCATATCCCGGTAAACGACTTGCAGTCCCAAACCATTACGCTGCCACCTCCAAATTTTACTGTTGAGCCAATACATTGTCCATCGTATAGTTCCCCTACTATTCGATGAACATAAACTATTCCTCGTGTTTCAAGAATCTGATAACAATTTTGGGGATAAATTTTGATTCCACAAAATACTGGATGAAAAGTCGTAATAAAATCAATTATGCTCAGTAGATTAGTTTCAACTGATAATGGACCGTATTATAAAGTCCATTTAATGGGATCAGGCAATTCCGCTGAGTCCTCAATGTTCTTGCTCTCTTTTCACAGAAATTCTCTTTTTCTTATTAACTTCAGAAAGCAATTCTTTTAGCTTTACATATTTTGAGGCCTGCGGGTCGATATGACTTTGTTTGTTGCCCCTCTAAATTCAACAGACACGCTAGAAGAGGTTTTCTTATCATCTAGAGATAACATCTTTATAACTCTGTCTTCCATTTTTTGCGGACTTGACCTTCACTACTTTTGAAACAATTGGTTTCGTTATGTCTTTTAATGGGTGTTTCTACACCATTTCTTGAGTATTTCACTTTTCTTACAATTTTGACGTGGAATAAGCCTTCTTTAAACAATGCATTGATTTCAGCCATTTTAGTTTAGAATGTTAGTATTCAGGGACATTTTCGACAAAGAATAAACACTTATAAAATGATGCTAAACTTGTTAGTAAAAAAGTAGAAATGATTTAGCACTTCAGATTAAATTTCAAATAAATGATTTTTTCACACATGCTAAATAAAAATAAACACAAAACATTGTTGGTACACATAAATGCCAGTGAAATAACAATTCAAGAATGCTTCTTATAATGTTCTCAGCTAATATATGTACGAGTTTTAATTATATTTCTACACCTGACTCATAATTTTGTTCATGGTTGTGGATATATATATATATAGTGGTATGCCTTTCAAATTCTTTGTAAAATACTTAATATCATGTGTCAAAATTAATGAAGTGATTAACTCTGCTCAGTTTTTAAATCATTTCACGCACAACGCGAAATTTCTAAAACCGTATATAAGTATATTAATATATAACTTTCAGGAGCTTTCTCAAACTTTATGGTACCTTCTAAAACTTTCTGGAATTTCTAGAACTTCATGGGAAGTTCTACAACATGTTTCTCTTCAATTCTAATTTTTTTTTTGCTTTATGCGGTAGCTTCTAAATGCGGTAGAAATACATAAGTAATCTTCGAGTTTATTGGGAATGTCGTATGTTATGTTATAACCTGTTAAATGCGTTAGAAATACATACGTAATATCATAAGCAAATTGAAAAATAAAGCTTCTGAAATATTTTTACTCTTATTTCCGTTTGGGGTGTGACCTTTTGCAACAACTAAAAGAAAGTTTTCTATTTTTCACTATTTTTGAGAAAATGTTCACCGATTTATGACACAGAAACATGGGATTACAGAAAGTTATAACCATCCTATAATTATATATATATATATATATATATATATATATATATATAGATAGATAGATAGATAGATGTTTTGTCGAATTAGGAGAGAACATCAGGAAAGAAAGAAAGAGATTTGTCGAAGGTCGGCTATGCAAAGTATTACTTCAATTTATTCTTTTAACTGAAGAGTTGTTGTGGAGTCCTGAGAAAAGTGACTTCTGATTTTACAAAAGACGTAAAATAATATATACCGTAAATATTTCCTCTTCAATAATTAAACATACCCGAACAAAATCGTTTAACATCGCCGATCTTAATGTAGAAAGTCACTACTTAAATTTAAATCGAAAGATTTCCCTCGTGTGAATATTTTAAAATTCATATATTTGTGACTGGGCACTATGTTCGAATGTTGCAAATATCCCTCACTGTGTATCTGATAGCATCAAACGCATTTGGTGTCTTCTGTGTCGAGTAGAAAATAAAATATCTTTGATATTGAAATCCAAGCCTAGTGATGGAAACAAGATGTTCTATCATTTCGAAAGTTCCAATGACACTGATGAATTTTATTTCATCAAATAATGAAGTTTTATGCAGTATACTGATAGAAAACTTATTTGTTTCGTTCAGCCGCTTGAGAAGAAGTGCTGTGATCTTATTGATCGTAAATATTCCAGCAAACATTACTGGTGAAGCCAAGATTAAAATCCCATATGCATGAGCTTGTTACCGAATTTTATTTAGCACTTGGAAAATGGCCTGATATGAGAAGTAGAATATTGACGATTCGTCAACCAAAAATAGATATATTCTTAGTGAAATAATAAAAAAAATCTAATGATTGAAAATCTCCATTATCGGACCCATGAGAAACAATAGCAAATAAAGGCTATCTCAACGATTCTACTTCTATCAGCCGTGTCCATTCAGAACCTGAGTGATCATGTCTCTCCACAATTTCTTGGACTTTGCCGCTCTTAGCAAAGTTTCTGCCAAACATTTACACTAGCGCGTTATGGAGGTTATAAGCTGTTCAAATTTCCATGCCATTTTTCCACATATTTCTTTCAACTCTATCTTTTTCCTGCGACGTATATGTGACATTTTGTTTCCATTTTTTCTAAATCTTGGTAATTGCTCACATGTTCAATCCAGAGTATTCTCAGGATCCTTCTGTAGAACCAAATATCTATTTCCTCATGTCACTTTTTAATCAGAGAAGCGATTGTTCATCTTTCATTGCTCTACTGAAAGGCCACTATTACGTAAAACTTAAGTCATTTTTCCTTTGTTTCTAACGAAATTTTCCTGTTCCTTAATACTTTGCTGAGATTTTGGAATGCCTCGTACGCTATCTCAATGCGCCATCGGATTTCGATGTTACATTTTCCATACTCAGTTATAACACTTCCTAGATATTTAAAATTTCGTATTAGTTTCTTTTTGGTATCTCCAATTTATAATGTGTTTGTATAGATGTTTCTTTGGCTGACAAATATATATATTATATTTTCTTAGAAATAATGTTTCTCTCTTTTTCTCACTTTCTTTCACAACCTACTGTAGGAGATGTTGTTATTTCCTTTCTGTGGCAGCTATCAGCAATTTTTCATCTCTCATGTCGCATATGTAATATTGTTAAGATTGTAGACGCCAATGTTTAATCCTAACAGGACATCTAATTCTATTAGGCCTTCTTCACTAGAAAGGTTGCATGGGTCTGCGGAGAAGATACGTCTAGTTCAGAATAAACTGAATTCATTTATAATCTGCGTGCATTCTGTTTAATCCCTGTTCATGTTCTGGATTATTCTAATATCCTTCTCATATAAATCAAGCTTATCTAGAGGCTGCAACATTTGTTTGCGACGTATGTTAAAAACGCTTTTATATAATTCATTAAATATGGATATACATAGTTTTGTAATTGACTTACACTTTCTGATGTCATTCGAAGCATTTCATTCCTTCCCACAGAGTCTATAACGATACCGTACCGTACTTGACTTATTTCCGGTTTAATTCTGTTGCAAGTTTGATTCATCAAAATTTGCATGATGTTGGTTATGTGGTTCAATAGGTAGGTTGTCTGAGGGAGTACGCATTCATTTGCACCTAATTTCTAGGCAACCCTATGAAATTGCATCAACCTATTGATTTCAGCTATATCACTATCGGAATGATTACTTACTTTAAATAAATATTATCATAGGAATATACTGATCCTTGAATGGCAACATATTCTTAATCTTTTGAAATATATTTTCAGTCTTGTTGAGTTTAGTTATAGAGTATAAATGATAATACAAGTTATGAGTGTGCAATAATGAACAAGAAAATATTGTTTTAATGTAGAAGTAAATTAAACACGGTGCTATATATATATATATATATATATATATATATATATATATATATATATAAAGAACATTAAGATATATAATCCGGTGTACTTATTGATATTTTTTTATTTTATTTTTGCAAATAGTGCTCAATGAAGATTTACAGAGCATAAATATTATAAATAAACTTATTTAAAATATGTTTTCCTTCGCTACATATTAATAACCATGTTTAAAAACTGAAGCTAAAAACTTCAAATTTAATTATATAATTAAATTAAAAGCATTAGTTCCGTTTCATCTTCAAGCGAATTTTGGAATAACTTATTGAGTTTATTCGCAGATATAAGTTCATAATTTCCTGTTTCCAAGGACAGATAGAAATCTAATCATTCAGAAAGGGGCGGTAGCATGTTCATTTTTATTAACTATTGTTGTATCAATTATGAGTTAAGTTCAAAAAACAAGTTAACTTTATCGAGGGTAGGGGTGTATTTTTCAACGAATTCTGACATCCGTTAAACGCATGACGTCTGGGGTTTTTTTAACGGCATTTTTTCGTACTTATATACTTAAAGATTCTATCTAGGGGTGTTTGGGTTATAATACGTTTTATTTAACTACGATTTAAAAATATTTTTACTCTTAATTGCTAATAGACTATATTTCTATTCAAAACAAGTAAATGTAATAGAATTACCTAAATTCTTTTTCGTATCAAATATAAGTATGTATATTACCAGCTCCCATTTTTCTATTTTATTTTTATTTTTAAATATTATTTAAGGATATTTTTTTGACAATGACGGCAAAGAATAGCTATATCATTTCACTGATTCAGTAATTTTTTTTCTATAAATTTAGTAATATATAGTTTCTCGCGTATGCACAAAGGACATGGCTCATTTAATGACCTATATATTCTAGCTTTTCTTATTAATTTCCATTTTACTGTAGGTGTTTTATTGGATTCTTTTAAGTGCCAGAAATATTTTGAAAAGGATGTCTGATTTCTGTATTTATTCATCCTAAATGAAGGTTGATGCTGATTGAAAGGCTTTTTGAAATCATGGCTTGTGCAACCTATATAGATTTTTATGTTTTCGGGATTTTCAATAGAGGAGATATTGCATTGGTATATTAATGATTCCGTGTGACATTTATTTTTTAGATGACACTTATGAGGATTTCTAGAGTTACATAATTTTTCTTTATCTTCATCTCTTTTTATTTTTATTTTTACAGTGTGTAAATTTCTTTGTTTTTGGTCTAAGTTTTATTGAAAATATTAGCCTTATAATTCTTAATAATTTTTTCTACGTTTTCAGTATAGCTGTAACTTAATTTTAGTGTACTTTTTATTGAAAATAGTACTTACTTTACTTTCTCTAAGAAAGTGCTTAATTATTAATGCAAGGAATTTTTTTTCTAATTTGTTTTTTACCATTTGGTTGTATGGGGTGTATACCAAATTATCTTTCTACTTCTGTTTTCACTATGGTTTCCATTTTTAGTTAGTTAGTTTTAGGTTTTTGTAGCCACTATCTTTTTGAGCTTTATTATAGAAATTATTATGTGCATAGAAAATCTTCTCATTTGCTGAATTTGTACTTATTCTTTTTTCGATAGATAAAGGTATATGCTTAATTATAGATGGGTGATGATTTAGGGTGTATATATAAAGGATTAGTATTGGGTTTTTTATAAGGTATGTATACATTTTTCATCAAATCTAATGTTATATCAAGGAAGTTAACTTTTTTTAATTTAGTGCTTACCGTTATTTTTATGTTCAGGCTTTTAAATTCTTTATATAATATATTTCTAATTTTATCGAAAGTTAGTAGAGTTCTTTATAACCATAAGTCCATCATCTCTGTATAAACCAATGTCAGTTATATAGATTTCCCGGTCCGCTCTGGGTTTGTATAATATAAAAAGACCTATAAGAACAGAAATCCTAGCTGAGTCTATGGATTCCATTGTGATGTCAAAGTGGCCGTATGCATTTTTTATTTATTACACACATTTGTGTATCAGTACCGATTTTTTCGCATTTACAATAATGCTCTTTTCTTCACGAGTAATATCCGTGTACTGAGTAGAAATGTCCAACGCATTCATGAACAGTTCTTTAGATATTGATTGATAATAATTTTCAATATCAAACTGCGTTAGTGAATAGTTCGTTTTTTCCTTTATATCAGCAAACCAGTTAGTCACGTCTTAGGTATTAAAGTTTCAGGACTATTTTTCCTTTAATTTGTTGATTTAACCTTTTAAGGAACTTTTTGCTATTTTTTCCGATCTCAGGTTTTGTTGAATTTATTATCCTTGTAGTCGGAGTAGCCTCGAAATCTGCTTTGTTGTCCTTTAAGTTTATATAGCATTCGCTTTGATTTTGTTGACCTACTCTATCAATAATCTTCAGTTTGTCTGTGATTTTTTACTGCTAGTATTAATATTCTTCCCCATATTGACGTCATTATTATTTGCCTTTTTATAGTTCTTATGTACATCCTTATTAATTAGATCATTGTAGCGCCTTCTTATTTTATAGAAGTTTCCTGTTTTGTCGGATTTCACTAAAATTTTATCTGTTGTGGCAATGTCTTTTTTAATCGGTTAATACATACATATATATATATATATATATATATATATATATATATATATATATATATATATATATATATATACGATTGTTTATTGTTTGCAGTTTTATTTTTTTAATCCTTATTTGTATGTACTGATGACATAATTTGTAGACATTTCACAACAGATTTAATTCTACTTCCCTTGGGATGTAGAAGGGACTTCTGTATTTAAAAATTACTGAATATATTTAATAATCACTTTCTAAGCGAAAAAGTATTTAACTGTAAAATGTTTAACTTTTTATGGTTAATGATTCAACTAGTTATATTAACTTTTGTAGAATATATTTTATTTTCTATTATTGCCTATTTAATATATATGGAGAATGATGGCTTCTTGTGTTATTTTAATTTTAATTTATTTTTAATCCTATCTCTTATAGATTTTTACTAATTTAGATAAATTTGGATGCATTACAATAATTTCAGTTTTATTATTCATACTACGTAATGTTTCTATTTATTATCTTTTTAAAAATAAATTCATTGCTTAACAATTTGTTTCATCTGTAGTGCCAAATGTGGTATCTCAACTTACGCTTTAAGTTTACGAGTGATTATTTCTATTAATCGTTTAAAAATCTATACAAAGAAAATAAACAAATATACAAATAAAATAATTATCATCAATTAGACAAAAAGTTTGTAAAAATATAATAGTATTTGTTCAAGCCTTTCGTCTAATGCACTCAGATACTTTTTTATTAAGTGATCGTCACTTTAACTTGGGTTTTATTATCAGGTCTTTGTCGTTCGATTGCTAATCTTATTTTTCAGAGAGATATTTCAATTTCTAAACGCTTAACGTTTTAAACATGAACATATATTTATTAAGTAAAAAACGATTTATATAATACCCGGAGACCTCAATGAATCGCTGATATCATTGAAGGTCTAAAAATAGAAAAGTAGCGGACTAATTAGACGCTTCATTGACCACTATTTTAGTTGTTAATTTACTTATCTCTGCGTTATTTAATATCAATATATTGTTTCAAGACTTTTGTTTAACTGGATCTCATGCTGAATCTTTTGTTACAATTGCCCTAATGTTTACGGCATGTGTACACTACTGTTATATATAAATTCCTACATAATAAAATATGTACACAATAATTTGCACACATAAATATATAGATGTATATTATGACAGCAATCACTCTCTAATACATGTTTCATTACAAATGTTTGACACATATATCAGCCAAGGGATTTGGGGCGCTTTATGCACAATGTTTGTAGAATTTTCGCAATTTCTCTGTTTTCCAAGAACTCTGTGCCAATCCTTTAGCAACTTCAAGCATTTTGATCATGACATTGTAAATAGTGCGTAAATGATGTGTAAGTTGCTGAAAGTTAGGCATATTCTTAATTCCTGAACAGAGTCATTACGTTGGCGCTGAATATATTGGTGAAGTTGTTAAGACTTTTTGCAGGTACTTGTAGAATCCAGTAAAAATACATGTAATATTCCACGATATAAAAAACACATGTAAAACTCCTGTTATCTCAATTATAATGGCGAATGCCCTTATGGATACAACCTAGCGGTGATTCAATGTACATATCGAGAGACAATGAGATCTCGTCTTCATACATGTTTTTCCTTGGGGAACCCTGTAACCTAAATTAAATCTTATTAATAACGATGGCTTTAACTACAATGTGGTCAAACAGGTGGTGTTATTCCTCTCTGGGTTGAATCGCAATAACACATTTCACAAAGATAATAGAGAAATAATATTAAAATGTTTTATCGAAAGCAGATATACCTTGTATTGAACAAGATAAATGTAAGGTTAATTATACTCTGAAGCAAATTGGAGTCAGTCAACTTTAACTTGGGCAATCATGACTCCACGGGGGGTGGGGTCATAAATGTTTGGTATCATCATTGTAAATTCAGATGTGTGTGATTAATTATTCTCCATTCTGCAATTCTTATCGCACAGACGAGACTTCGCCAAACTTTCACTAAATTTATGTCTATTACTATGGAAAATGTTCGGGCGAGTTACATTCCGTATTTGGATTAGCTCAGAATTTCAGAGCTAGGAAGCTCCATGGCATGTTCACAGTGGCAAACCATCGTCATTCAAACAAGTTCCCTTCAGACAGTATCTTTTCCAGAACTGTTATTTTGTGGAACAAAGTCCCGAGAGAATGTTTCCCTGACAACTGAAATGTTGGTCTACTTATGTCCAGAGTTAATCAATATCTATGCTACTCGTCCTTATAATTCTCTTTACGTTACTCTCCCTAAAAATAAGCCTCTATGTTGAGTGTCCTTTGGACGTATTACTGGGCGAAACAACAAAAAAATAACTACAAACACGACCAATGTTCAGGATTTAGAACACACCATATAGCAACTTGCTGACCATTTATAAACGCACAAAAATCGGGGTGTACACTTTTTACATACACCGTGTTCAAAGATGGGCTCTTTTGTTTAAATACAAAACATCTAAATAAAAGATTGACAGATCTACAATGTCAGTGATTTTAATGTAAGACACGCACACAGTTATATATATATATATATATATATATAATTTCACTGTTTTTCAATATACTTCACCTTGTAATCACTGAAATTGATGCAACGAGCGGATAGACGTGACGTCCAGGTCCTCCACAAACACCTCCACAACATATATAATCTCATCCTTGCCATAAAATAATGACCACGCAGGTGGGATAAGAGTTTCAGAGACAGAAACAAAAATTAGATTTAACTAAGTCTGATGAGTAAGGGAAATGGTGCAGCAATTCAAATCCCCAGGTAGCTGCTTCAGCAATTGTATCCTGCGCAATGTGAACGAGCGTGTTACTTTGGAACAAGACTACACCTGCCCTACACCATTCCTTTGGGTTTCGACATGACTGGCTCCTTTATTTGAGTGAATTCTGAGGCATATTACTGTCCGTTACTAATGTTCCCTTTCCCTGGCTGCCTGTCTTGATTAAACCTTCAGATTCCCCAACCAAAAAAAAAAAAAATCAGAAGCTTTGCCAACTGCGACGGCCTTCTTGAACCTTTCAGGCGTGGAAGGAGAAACAGTTTTTCCACTCTTTGCTTTAAATTTTTCATTCAGTTTCTAATTGATAAACTCAAGTTTCATCTTCAGTTACTAATATGCGTTGGAAATTCAAAGCATTCGCCTGGAAGCGACTCAGATAAGTCCTGAAAATATCAACCTATTTCGTCCTATTCTCTGGCGTCAGCATATTTGGGACTCATCTTGCAGACATTTTACTCATCCCTAAGATCTCAGTTAAAACATTATGTACCGAAACAGAACTTGTGTCTATGCACTTAGCTCTCTTCTAGACAGTAAGACGTCCAAAACAAGATCTTGAATGGCATCAACTTATTCAACAGTGTTTGAGTTTTTCGAACGGCCTAACTGAAGGTTACCTTCTGTGCTGTCCCAGTCCTGCTTGATTTCCGCATACCACTTTTACACAGTTGCATAGGAAGTGTTTCTTCGGCAAATGTCTGTAGCATAACCTCATGGATTTCTTTGACTGGCGTACCATTCCTTTGTAAATACTGATAACTGCCCGGCTATCCATTTATTTTTTAGATTTGCATCATAATTACCATATTTGTATAACCCTCACTTGTGGAGAAATTAACACAGAAACCTGAATTACCTTTTCTAGTTCTATAAGAAGTTGTAGTATGTTGTCACAACAAAAATATTCGGTTATGCATATTCTGGATGCGGCTTAGAACTTTTTGACAGAGATTCCTATATATATATATATATATATATATATATATATATATATATATATATGTGTGTGTGTGTGTGTGTGTGTGTGTGTGTGTGTGTGTGTGTGTGAAGAAATAGAGAGGCAAGAAGCAATGAGTATTTTAGTCATATTTATATGTTACGAACTTTCCAGGCAGGCAATCATTACTTTCCGATTCATTTTTGCACCACGTATCATTCTTTTCCGCTTCTCATCCTACTTTGTCCTGGTTCAGCCTTTTGCGCGTAAATTACTCGCTGTTTCTCTTTGTTTTAATATATCTCGCAACAGTTAGATTTTCATTTATATGTTCCGGCAATTTCAATCGCCTTTTCTGATTGTTAGCGCCAGTTATAATTCTGATTATGTTCAAAAGATCCCTTTTTATATAATATTCGTCAGTAGAGCCATATATGTGTCGCTTCAAATAATTTTTTCATCCCTGAGGAAATTTTCTAACATTCACTTCCATTCACTGGGAGAATAAATAATTCATAGTAGTTCCATTGTGAAGGACCTAGCTGCATTAAAATGATTAAACAATGGATATATCTTCAATCTTTGAACCCTGACATTTTAATGAGTACGGATCGACTCCATTGGGAAGTGTTGTCACTCTCTGCTGTCTATGAATCTGGGCGATATAACGGCTACCCGGATATATGAACTTTCACACAGTGGTCCTTATACCGGTCGCTTGTGTTCAAACTGTTTCTTCTTATTATTATTATTATTATTATTATTATTATTATTATGATTGTTAAACATTGTGATTGACGTAACACTTGCAATATTTTCAGATAAGAGAAGAGCACGTTGTAAGAAAAGAAAAAGAAAAAACAATATTTCAACAGTATTTATATCTTCTTCAAATTATTATTTTTTTTAATTGTCAAGTATAAAAAAATATATAACTTTAAAATATTATAAATCTTTCTACAAACGTTGCTTATCTTGTAATGAAAAAACGGTGAATTGCTAATGTACGCGTCAAAACGAATGAAACATCGCCTGCGTGAAGGCATGCAAAAAAAAAAAACTTGCTTAATATGATGGCGATCTTGTTCATCTTGAAATATGCCGTAAGCTGATTAGTTACACCTTAAGTTGCTTGTCGAAATTACAGTCGATATTTATAAAATGTTCTACAAACTCCATTGATGTCCCATTGTTGTTTCCGGCATTATACCTGTCCCCATTGAATCTTTTATTTATTTTTTTCCGTTGCGTAATCCACATAAATCAATTTATGTTAGGTAAATTGGGCGGCCTATATTAAATGAGAAGCAGTACAATTGCAACATTCTGTAGAAATCTTGATGTTTCTCCTTGAATTTTTGATAGAATTAATTTACCTCATCTTGTTTCAAAACGAACACGGGTTTCTTTTAATATGAGAATGTACGATAGTACAACGATCCGAAACTCCAATGGTATTTTCAGTGTGGACGCTTACATTTGTTAAAATTTGTCTGAGTTTTGATTTCTTTGAAAGAAGCTACAGTTCGGCTGGGAAAGTGTCTTTAAACGCGGATGTTTTAACGCAATGCGTTTATAGTAGTATTCTTGAAATTCAAGCAAAATTTCATTGCCACTTCATGGTGTCTTTCGGTATTTTTATTTGCACTTCATAAACTACCGACGTTTTGACCCAGTAAACGCATGAGGATAGTTTCTCTTTTTCTTTTTATGTGTCCTTTCAGGACGTAAGCGCTCATCGATCTCCACTTTCTCCTTTCCCTTGTAGTTCATAAGTTTCGGCGCTCCGCCACCTCTCCCGGGCCACGTTTTGTCATCCACTTGCTGAAGCCCGCCAGGTTTATCATGCCATACTTTCTCTTGTATTTCTTTCACTCTATTCGACTTGTGAGTATCAGATACTTCAAGCCTTTCTTTCTCATTACGTATCACCGAACCTTCAGCTACTTTTCCCTGATGTTAATTATAAGCCACCTCTTTGTTTTCATCATCTCTAAGACCTCATACGCTAAGTCCATGATAACCTCAACATCCTTCTGTAGAACAACATCTCCGTCGCCTCAAGTCTCTTCTTAATCTTTAAAGAGACCGTCCAACATTCGCTGACGTAAAGAAGGACAGATGTCATGTAAGAGCTAAGTAGTTTTTTCTTTGTTATCAAAAAAAGCCTCCTGTCTCGCAATAATCTGCCCAGTTTTTGTAATGTATCTTTGGCCATCGCAATACATCTACGTATCTCAGTGTCGGACTTGCCGTCCTCTGTCAAAACGCTTCCCAGATATTTAATTTCCCCACCTACTTGATTTAGGTGTCCCCAACCTGCAAATCACATTTCGTGCTCATCCTTTTACTGAAGACTATGCTTTCTGTCTTCTTGTAATTTAAGATTAGTCCTGCTATCCTTCGTTACATTTTGTAGGAGATTTTGTAACTTTTTCCGTGTCTGCTATCAGTATTGTGTCGTCTGCATATCTTATTTTGTTAAGACTGTGACCGCCGATGCTAAATCCCGGTCGGATTTACAATTTTCTCAGAATTGCTTCGGTGTATAGGTTGTGTAGGAAAAAGACACATCCTTGCCTTGCACCACTTTCTATTTTTGTATAGACGCTGAATTCGTTCTCTGTGTGCATACCTGCTGTTTGATGCCAGTATATGTTCTTGATTATACTAATATGTTTCCCAAATATATCAACGTTGCTGAGCAGTTCCAACAGATCCTTGTGGCGTTCTTTGTCCAAGGCCTTTGCGTAGTCTATGAAACATACGTATGCAAATTACTAACTTCTCGCTCCAGTGGAATGAAGAGAATGACAAGAGTGTTCAATAAGGTTTATACTAAGCAGTTTGATTACAACATCTTCGTAACTAATCAACAAACAGAAAATTTAAAGATGAACAACTTCAACATCATATTATGCAGGTTCCAGTTATATTCCTTGACGTTTGACGTTTTCTTTACCGGTACAGACAGTTTTTTTCTCATTACATTAGAAGTAACTTTTCTACAACGACGTATAATGGCTTGTAGAATGATGTATTCTTATACTTGAATTTACTTTCTTATTTGAAGAAGACATTCAGTTGAAAAATTATATAATATTGTCAGACATTGTGTTTTTCTTTTTTTTTTTTTTAATACGCCCATTCACTTTAATAGGACCTGTTACAATTCTATGAGATTACACAATACACATTGACAGAACAATCAAGGCCAACCGGCCAGATATTGTTATTAAAGACCACAAACAAAAACGGTGCCTCCTTATTGATATGGCAGTCCCTGCTGACTGCAATGTATCTTTGAAGATATTCAAAAAGTTGTCAAAGTACAAGGACCTTGAAATAGAAATCTCGAAAATGTGGCATATGGGAACATCAACAATCCCTGTTGTAGTTGGGGCCCTAGGATTGGTTGGAAAAGATTGCAGTAGACTAATTGAAGGGATTCCTGGAAGTCCATGCCTCAAGGAGATACAAAAAATTATTCTGACAAGTACAGCCCACACCTTACGAAGGTCTAAGGGCTTTATCTATGTAATTTAATTTTTTTTTTTTTAATTGTCAGTGGAAAGTGTCATGACGCCATTTCTAACCTTAGGTCCCTGGGCGGGACCCGGAAAGAAATGTGTAAACGCCAGAAATCAAAGAAAAAAATAATAATAATAATAATAATAATAAATATTATTATTATTATTACTACTATTATTATTATCATCATCATTATTATAACATCAATAGGGTATTTTTTCAGTTTGGGAACTTGTGTCTGTTATGTATTTAATAACTGACAGATTATCGGCCTATCCCTGTGATCTGTGCAAACATATTTGTTTCAGATGTCACTATGACAGACAAAAGAAAACACAGAATTTATTACCATAAGGATTGAGTAAAAGTCTACAGTTTTTTGTTTGTTTTTGTTGTATGTTTGTTTGATTTTTTTACAATAATTAGAAATGTGAAAATTTGCTGAAAATTCTCAGCCCGACGAAGATAGCATTTCTAAATCCTTAAACATCAGAGGCAAGTTTTACTGGAGATCATCACATAATAATGATTTAAAACTTTTTTCAATATGGCTGCTATTTCTGATTCGAGTCTACATGAACAGAAATAAAAATAAGAATTGAACGAGATATCCCTAGAAAAAGAGAGTGGGTAAAATCTACCCACATTTACATGAAGAGTCCGTTTCAAAATTCGCATTAGGTTACCCGGATCAACATACTCCTGATGAAGTCCAGAGGGGACAAACGCCGAAAAGTTGTGATAGGTAACCCAGATCCACATATTCCTGATGAAGTCCAGAGGGGACAAACGCCGAAAGGTTGTGATAGGTTACACGGATCCAAATACTCCTTATGAAGTCCGGAGGAGAAAAACTCCGAAAAGTTGTGATAAGCAACATGGATCCACATATTACTGATGATGTCCGGAGGCGACAAACACCGAAAAGTTGTGATAGGTTACCCGGATCCACATACTCCTGATGAAGTCCAGAGGACACAAACGCCGAAAAGTTGTGATAGCAACAATAAAGATAGGACGTTGATCCGCCTGTAAATTGTGTAAATATTGCTAAATCCATCATCCCAGAAATTAAGACTGAAATAGTTTAAATGAGTAATTTATAATTCTAGGATTTAGGTATTTACTATTAATTAGGTATATTATTATTTTTCTGGGATATTTGCCTGCAAATAAAAATGAATGTACCTGCGAAAATATTGCTATGCCGACATGCATAATTCCTGAAGAAATAGAGGAGTAAAATGGTGTAAATTTGATGGTCAATCTATACAAGGCTCAAGAGCAACTCGAGTTAGATGGTTAGAGTGTAAGAGGCACGGTTTATGTGGATAAGTAAGGGAAGATATCGGTTAATTCTAGACTTGAAACGTTTAAGATTGTGATCGGGAACACAACCTATTGGGTGTCGATTATTCAGAGCTGCAGTTCGCGGAAAAATATACTCGATTAGTTCTTACACCTCACCACTGAAATGAGGGTGGTTCGCTAGAATAGGCCTTGCATGGCGGGTTTTAATCCTGAATGTTAGAAATGATGTATCTAAAGAATGTAGTTTGTCTATGCACTTTCCATGGAAGTAACGATAGAGTAGCAAGATGTTTGCAATGTTTCGTCCGGGAGAAAGGCGTTGTAGATTGTAAAAGAGACGCTATTGGAATCTATCGCAGGCTTGGTCTGGTTCATGTAACGGTAGAGCATAGCAGGTACACAGAGCCGACCATTTTTTCAGCATTTTTTGTATGCATGGGATGAACTTGAGGTCTTACGACTTGAGTTTAAGGCCTTGTATGCGCTCAAGGAGCAGAGCCTCTCGGGGGGAACTTCCATTCATGCTGTTTGGTGATAGTTCAACGTCCGATCGACGATGATAGAATGTAACTAGTTTGGTTTACGAGGCACTGAATACAACATTTTAGGAAATGTGTTCTATTACACCTTTTATGTATTTTAATTAAAAGAGAGTTAAAACATCATTTATATGGTTATTATAAATAATGCAGAAACAAATAAAGAACTATACAATATTTTTCATTTATTTCTATTCGTTTGGCTTGCACGTTCATGCAACTTATACACGTCGCTTTGTGGTAAATATTTGATAAGGTTCTAATACATGCATCGGGCTAGGAATATTCAACACAATGTCGTATAAGCCTATATATTAGAGACGACAACATACACACACACACACACACACACACACACACACACACATATATATATATATATATATATATATATATATATATATATATATATATATATATTAAATATAACAGTTTAAATGTTATTTAATATTAATATTTTACGCGTATGAAAAACGAGTTGGGCAGAAAATAGAGATTACGTCTATGACAAAACCAGGCAGATAGAAAAATGAAAGATGATATGTCTGATACTAGACCAATAAATGTGTTATTGGATGTTGTCAAATATCTGAAAAAAATATCGTCGTCAAACTGAAAGGAAGGCCTTTCAATTTATTCATCATATTTGCATATACACCGACAATACAAAGTACACAAGAAGAAATTAAAAAAAGTTTTACTCTACTCTACACAATGCCAAGGCACAATGAAAATTGTACAAATTGCAATAATGATGTGAGACTTAAATGCCAAAGTAGGCAACAAGAGAGCTAGTGAAATAGTTCGCAACTAGTCACTCGTAAGGAACGCGGTTAAAAATTGGTTCAGTGGTATAAAGCAGTACCCAAATTGCAATACTACAGACTTCTGATAGACTCGAATGTAAAGGTGAACTATGTGGACAGTATTAAAAGTAGATAAAATTGAAAATGAAAATTCGAAGGGAGATAATTTAAAGCTGTTTCAACAACACTGTAAATCGCGATCATTCTAAATTAAAATAGTAAAATGAAAAAGAATGGATAACGGATGAAATTGTCATCATGGTAAAAAAAGAAACAAAAAACAGTTCCAATATACGGCACAGAATATAGGAATCTGCATAAATAAATCTGGAATAAATGCAAGCAGACGGAAGAGGAATAACTCAACAAAAATGTACTGAAAGGGAAAGAATGAGTGTCGGAGATAAATTATATAAACACAAAATATAAGATAACTAACAAGACAAAAGACATGCGCACCAGCAGGATGCATCATATCCAAATGCAGTTATTATAGAATGAATAAATACTGGAACGAATGCACCAGGGAACTCTTCCACAACTAAAGACTACAACCAAAAATACCCAGAAATACTAAAGGACCAGAAATTTTGAAATCTGAAATGAAATCAGCAAGTCCAAATTGAACGAAAACATAACAACAGGTCCAGACGGAATCGTAATAGAGATACGAGCCGCTTTAGATGATTTTGCCATTAACAAGATTACAGACATAATAAATGAAATATACAACAGTGGTGATATACCAGAAGACATAAGTAGATATATATTCATAACACTGCCTAAGAAGATGATGTGCAAACGATTGTGAACTCCATCGGAAAATCAGCTTAATGAGCAAGGTAACAAAACTTATCAGAATGCTAATGAATAGAGCGCGCAGTAGAATCAGACCGGCAATAGGACAAGAAGAGCGCGCTTTCGTTAAAGACACTGGAACAAATGATGAGATATTTATGCTCAGAATAATGTCAGATTGAGAAATATAAATAGAAACCAATGTATACCTACGTTTTATGTCTTATGCAAAAGTATTTCATAAAGTACCACACAAGGACCTTCTGGAACTGCTGAGTAGCCATGGTATGTTGATAGGAAATTACACGAAAATAAAAAAGTTGTGTAAGATTAGGACGCGTCTTCTCAACAATAGTCTTTCAACCAATATATCGAGGCCAAACTGAGAGAATCAGAAGCTCTACCAGGATTAATTATTGTCTGACACAATCTTAGCAACAGAAGATATTCAGAAGAGACAGTATTAAAAACAGACACAGAAAAGAAAAAACTCCAACTAATAATATAGAAAGAACACAAAGAGAAAGGACTAAACATCATTGACAATAAGAGTGCATACATAGTTGTGAGCAAAAGAAACTACCAAATCTGCAAATTATAAACTGGTGATACTGACCTCAAATAGGTTCAACAATTTAAATATCTGAAAACGTATTAACAGGGGACGGAATGTGGCACATGGAAATCCGAAGACGCGTTAGGATAGCGAAATATAGCCTCCAAAATTTTAACAATGCATTTACAGAGGGATAAATACTGTTACCCCAAACGAAATGAACATCTATGTGATATCAGTCTTCTTATATAGCAGTGAATGCTGTACAATCTCGTTGCAGATAAAGAAGAGACTTGAATCAAGAGAAATGTGGTTCTACAAAAAGATGCAGTGAACGACTAAGTTCCAGAGACTATGACATCCATATTACATCAGCATAAGACTGTTGATATTTCTGTGGCACGTAAAGAGGAAAGAGGGCTTGAAGGATTTGATAGACACAGGACAGATTAACGTCATGAATGACAGAGAAGAACAAAGTATAACCTACATGAAGAGCTTCAGTTTGTGGAGTGCGATCGAGAGATTGGGAGAGATGTCAAAAAAAGCAAATGCTACAAGGAACAGGAAATTTTGGATAGCCATGAACACCAACGTCCTGATGGGACACAACAAGTAAAAGAATAATAATAATTTTTATTTCCGGTAATATAATTTTAAATACTTTCCAAACATTAGATTTCACCAAGATTCCAGTCAACCTCAAAATCTGTAAATTGTGGCGATCATCGTTGTCAGCCCTATGAACGGATGTTGGGCAGATGCGCAGTTGAATTCCTGACCCATATTTATCCGTTGCGTGCTAATGTCTGTATCTCGGTGAACGATCTTCCAGTCTACTTAATGATGTTTACCGCATATTTTTCTTCACCTTGCTTCTTCTTTTGCCGAAGTAACTTGTAGGATGACAGTGGAAATATCGTTTGAACTTATCCTGTCTCCATAGAATTTAAAATTTCTTTTTCCAGACTGTGGTTACTATATCTCCCAATGGTTTTAGCTTGACAGTATTTCGCACTGAGCCATGTCTGATGCTGTCTATGTAGAAAGACGTTGAAGAAGCCTAGAAGTGTTGTGTAAATTTAATATCTACTCCTTGTATACGTCGATGTATTTCTGCTATTACTGTCCAAGATTCACAGGTGTTCAGAAAGCTTTACCAGGTCAATGCACACAACAGTCTGAAAATTGATTTCTTGCAGATGTTCTTTTTCTTTGCAGTTTTTCTTTATGTGAATATAACATATTTTCAAATGTCGTTTTCTATTTTGGCCAATAACCGGCAGAATGAGAAGGTACTGAATATTTACCCGTCTGATCAATTTACTGTAAACTAGCCAAATGACCAGAATTCAGATATTTGAAAATAAATTCCATTCGAATCTAGTAATTTTCTGCGCCTTCTCGTAAGTAAATATTTTGGCTCTAATTATTTATTTTAGCTGTTCGATGAATGTAACCTGAAGCCAATGTAAAAAAAAAAATATTTACATGAGCTCATTGACGTAGCAAGTATTAACATTATCTAAATTATCCATTTCTTGTGTAAACATCTGCACTGTGCAGCAGGTTTTAGTTTCTGCTAAATGTATTTTCTTTATTTTTTTAAAGAGATTTTATCCGTTACTTCAGATCAGCCTGTTGACCTTGCATTATTCATAACATGCTTTGCCAGTCTATTGAAAAAACGTGACGGTATTGACCTCATCTTGGGAGTGTATGTATGATTCTGTCGATTCGTCCCTATAGATTGATGCAAAGGCCACCGCCGCGCCTTGTTTTGACAATCAAATAGACTCTCCATCTTGTTTGGATAAGCTGGTCGATTGGAAGAAAAAACAGGCTTTCTTTTTTTTTTTTTTTTTCGTTTTCACAGATATTTAAATATAATGAAAGAAAAATCGAAAAACCAGTTAAATACGCAAAATGCTGAAATAAGAAAAGAAGAAATCTTGATTTTTAAATGCATATAATAAATAAGCTTAAACAACTATCCATAATGTTGATGTTAAATTCATATATATATATATATATATATATATATATATATATATATATTTATATATATATATATATATATATATACCTTTATATATATATATATATATATATATTTATTATATATATATATATATATATATATATATATATATATATATATATATATATATATATATATATATATATATATATATATATATATATATATATATATATATATATATATATATATATATATATGTACTCACACCCTCTGCGTCAGTTTTTTTTATTCTTCTTTTGTATTTTAAGTACTGTATGTCGATATGCATTTATTGAGTTATTTGTTCATTTAGAAGTAACGTTAGGAATTTCCAAGGAATTCCTTTTAACACGATGGGTGGCATCTCCTCATCGATGCCTTACTTGAATCGCACAAGGTCACTCTGAAACGTATTTGATAAACATATGCACATTGCATTCCTTTCTTTGTTGGACTTAGTTAACTTACTATTTATATTTGAATAATTAGGGTAATATATAACGGTTTTTTTTTCACTGTTACATTAGGTCTATTTTAACGTTCCATTTACAACTAAAAAAAACGTTGGTTACCTGACACTGAAAAACAAATAACATCGTGGTATAAAAGACAATGAACAATGCGACATCAAAATCCAAACGCGCATATTAGCGAAAAACGCATTCCAAAAGCTACGCACAGTGCAGAGAACTATTAATGTGTTTTTTTTAAGGCTGTATTTCTACGTGATATCAAAGATTTTAGAACAAAACATGGAATTCAAGCAAACAAAAATTAATAAACGTTTAAAGAAGTCATGTTACAAGATGATAAAGAAACGGATTTGAAGTTATTAACTGTTCAATACAAATCTTCAGTCTCCGTCTCTGAAGTGCTTACATGTCTCGTGTCTATCAGAGCGAAAAGGAACGTGCATTGCCGCTCGAAAATTCAAATGGAATAAAGGAAGAGTTTTTCAAATATCGCACCGACTGTGATTATCTTCAGGAGGCGGTACTCCAACATGTTCTTATCTGACGACAAAACAAATATATACTGGTATAAATATAAGAATACCTGCTAGTTCCCAACGTTTGAAAATTCAGTATATGGTTTTGGTAATATTTGTAATTGTTGTTGATACTGCTTCTAATTAGATATTTCATATGGTTATCAGATCATTTGCATTTGAGATATAGATATTTTCTCAGAGTCTGTCTATATTTTTGAGATGAGGTATTATGTAAATTATTTACATTATTCGGACTATTGTCCTCATCTTTGTCGCCATATTTATCACAAAGTTTACGCTCCGGCCTTCTTTATTTCGCTCACTGGGGTAGACTGATCTAGTTCCACGTGCCATGTTTGATGGATGTCAGTTATCAGTAATCTCCAGCTAATTTTCCCTCTGAATGTTCTCCACTGCCTTAACTGGGTATTGAACTCACACTTTGGGTCCTGTCACTGGATCTAACCAACGCCTTTATCCACTGTGCCATGTGTCCTTGAGGATATTTTCTCACTGTTAAATATTTTACAAGTATATGCCGGAATAAAAAATATTCTGTCACGTTAAAGAGTCTAATGCCAAATCCGATTATAAAGTATACGAATGTCTGTTTCTTTAATCATTGAGGAAACATCGATTTCAATAACCGTAAGCAAATAACCATCTTTATCAGAAAACAAGCATATCTTTAATGAACTGATAAGAGAGACAGTTGAAGATATGGAGAGACAGTTAAAGATATATATTGAAATTTTTATCATTTCCTTCTACGTGTCGTGTCCCTTCATGACTTAGGCTATCATGGCTCTACACAACTTTATATTCTGTGTTTTTCTTATCAGTATTTCTCCTTTTGTCAAGGTTCTCACACAGTTTTTCTCACCATCTATTCACACAAGCCCGGCTGGAAAGTCATTTGCTTCACTCCCTTCTTCCTTATTATGTGTCCAAGGAATTCCAACCGACTCTTCCTTATTTTGAGTATTTGTCTTCTTTCTGTTTCTATTTTTTGAACTTCATTTTTGCTTACTCGCTCCGTCCATGCAATTTTCTTTATTCTTCCACATTTCTGTTGCTTCTACTGATTTTTCTCATCCTTAGGGAAATTGTCCATCATTCACTGCCATATAAGAAGATTCATATCACATAGCAATCCAGGACTCTTATCTTTGTTTCTGACGATTTTTTCCGTTTCTCAGTCCCTTGCTTAGTTTTTGAAATGTCTTCTTTTCGATTCCAATGCACTTTCCATTCTCGGTGTCACACTTTCCATCTTCTATTAAAATATTTCACAGATATGTGAACTCCTGTATATATTTGATGGTTATATCTCTAATTCGTAACTCGCATTTTAAATTTTTCTGCTGATTATATAATATCTTCTTGAATTCATTATTAGTCTTTTTTCTCACTTTCTTCTACCACCCTGTCAAGGTAGTCGGGTATTTTTCTTTCCAAGTCAGCCATCATAACGACATCTGGTATATTGTTAAGATTACAATCACCGATCATAAATCCTTGTAGGCTCTTCAGTTCCCCTAGGATAGCACCATATGTCTGAATTAAACTAATATACTAATTGGGATTAATTTTAAACAGATAATATATGAGAGATTGTGGTATGTGAATCAATTCCTGATGGTAGAACGAAACATACTTTCTTTTTAGGATAAATCAAAGTTGGTAAAACCAGCCTCATATGTTAGATATCTAACACAAACTCACTTAGAAAACTTCCCCATAAAGGTTTATGAGCCTTTTCCTTATCTCAATTTTAATTTCACTCATTTATTATATTTATTCGGTCGATACGTTTTTCAAATATATTATTTGTTTTCTGTCGGCGTAATTAATTATCGCTTATAAATATAAACGCACAAGTTATTCGGTTTTTAATTAAACAAATCCGATAAATATTTAAGTTTAATTAATCTGTTAAAAGATACTTCGTAGTTACTTACGTTTCCGCTTTTAAATTTGATGTTAATATACTACACGCACTCCCCATTCCTTTAATACTTTAATAAATATATTCCAAGTATCATGTTATATAACATATATTTGCTCTAAGTCGGTGTTCGTTTTAAGCGAAGATTATATATCTTCTTCACTACAAACGCTGAATTTGAAGAAAACACATTAGCATACAATCAAAGGCACACCCCCGTAAAAGGAATCTGTAGCAATTAGATTTAACTCTATTTGAAAAAAAATGGTTCTAATGTTTCTCTGAAAGATTATGTAACACACTCCCGTTTTAAATTTAATTTGTGTGCATTTAAATTTAATTTATCTCCTTCATAAAAATTAGAGGACATTTTTTAAGTAAACTGAAGTGCTTGTTGAGCACCTATTTGTTTTATATGAAGCATTTAAAACTGAAGTGATCTGTAATCTATCCTCCAACAAAATAAATATAATGCTATTGTTAGAAAAATCGATTTATGCAATTTGGAAGATACCAATAGTATAAAGTAAATGTAATACAATAGATTTCAGTGAGATCCTGCCATGCGATGTGTTCAATAATATATACAAATAATAGACGTATCTAGCTAAAACTTTGGGAATATGATTATAGATGTACGAAATTAATTTTATTGGTAGGGGTTAAAAACGAAAATTCTATGATGTCAACGCACACAATGTGGATTCGTCAATGGCCAAAGATCAATCCAGTATTAATTGTGGCTTCCTTCCTTTGATGCAAGTAATGTCGGACATCAACATCTTGATTATATCATTATTTTCTCTTCGACTTACATTAGCTATCTATTGTAGTTGTTGTTGTAGTCGAAAGTAGTCAAGTAATGTGGTTTCTGTTTTAAAAAGAGTTTAGCGATCAATAACTGACATACATAGCACGCGGAACATATTGGAAAATAAATGCACTTCATTAATCTAGTTTTTGTAGAGTGATATTTAATCTATATACAATCAGTCTATATGACAAAATCTGTGCTAGTAAAAGCTTTACATAAAAATAAGTAACGTTTAATATATATTGTAGAAAATCCAACAAATGCACACCCACTCTTTTCTCATTTAGCTGAACCGCTACCTAATATCAATCTACCTATAAGTGGATGCTGGATAATCTCCTCACTGATGAAGGGAAAACTTAAATCAACAAAGATAAGGAACTACAGAAGAATTCTGAGGACACCATGGAAATAATATGGGAACAAGGGCAATATTTAAAGAAGATGAGAGAAAGAAAGAAATTTATACTACTTGGGACACATAAGGTCTTGGAAAATTTGGTAGTCACAGACATACTGAATGAAAGAGGAAGGAAGAGAATTATCGAGTAACCTACATAACAATCTTGGATGGCAGAACGGAAATGGGAGTGATAGAGAAAGATATATATTACTATGATATACATAGTAGAATGTTGTGAAAATCCCTGATCAACGACATCCTGAAAAAAACACACCACATAAAAATAATGTTGACAATCAGTGATCGTTTCTTTCAACAACCTTCTTTTAAGCAGAAATACAGATTTATACTTCTCTATCATAATACAAACGACCGAGTATGCTTGTATTTCTCTATGAAGTAATAACTCTTCTCATATGTACAATTTTTGAGGTATTGAGGAATAATAACAACAATTTAATTAATGTTTATTGTTTAAATTAAAAAAAAGTAATCAGTTGCAACATCTAGAATGCTGATGTAATCTGTCTTCTATTTTAATCATGCTAAACTGATTTATGCATATGACAATTATACCTCCACGTTGTCATTTATCTGAGACTCCACACAAATACAAATGTAATTGTAATAATAGTCATTTCTTTATAAGGAAGTATTCAGCATTCACTGCATCTGTAGCCACTATGAAAAAGATGATAGTTACAAATATTACCGTGAAAACAATTTTTCATGAAGTTAGGTTTCTCACGTTCCCTGTAATCGCCCGTTTCAGTTATAAATGGAGACTTACTTTCTTTGTTGAAAATAATGTCGAACATCAACATGTTGATGCCAGCTAAATTATTCTTTATTAATCATCTGAGAGAACGTTCTCTGTCCTCTATCATCATGGCTTCTTGGACTAAAGCTTTCGGACGATACTGAATCCATTGCTAGGTCATCTGCCATGAAGGTTGGTTCAATGTGTTGTGCTAGACGATTTTTTTTTAACCAGAAACTATCTTACATATCATATGTTTACCATTCGTACATGCTGAGAATATTGCTGCCACAACGCAACACTAAGGTTTGCATCTCACCATTCCACCTTTGACTCTGGAAAAAGTTAAATGTAACCGCCTGTTCTACTCCAACAGCTTCTTTAAGCACTTCCCAACAGTGGAACTCCTTCCCTCTTACTTGCTTCCCTAATAACAATAATCTGCAAAACTTCAAATGTAATGTAAATCGGCATCATCTAATATCTTGATCTTAATCCCCGTTCTTCCCTTTATCTTTTCGCCAAACACTCTCTCTTTACACTTACTTTCACTCTCTGTGAAGCCGTACATCTATTATATGCTTGATGCTTGATAAACTTAAAAAAATCAAAAAAAAAAAATCAGCAATATTACTGAACCGATCACTACTTCAGTTGCCTTTGTTTGACTTTTCTATAAATACTTTCATGGTTATTGTTGGGATGAGCTATTCGCTATGGTGTCTAGACTCTTTGTATTTAAGCGCAGTACTAGACTGGTGGCGAGGTCTCACCAACTTACTGTTGAGCTGGGTATATGTAACCGTAAATTCTATACTAACAGTTAATTTTCTCGCACTTCTCGCTTGTAGATCTCCATTCCCTCTCCATGCATTCTAGTCAACTTTAATCTACAAAGTTATAAATGCAATGTCAATCGCTATCTACATTCCACCTGATTGCTCTTCTTCTATTCTCGCTGTTCTGTTGCTGTTTCTAACTTACACCCAGTAACCACTTTGTGTCTTAGTGGCTTTCCTGCCTTTTTGGGATTTAACACGATTAAAAAAATTATCATTATTTTCTCTTCAATGTACATTTGTTATCAATTGTAGTCGTCATGTAGTGTGGTTTCTAATATTTGATGAAGTTCTTTGCGTGTGATTAAGTTTTGTCAATCCCCGAGGTTCGAAGAAGTATGGCACTCGCTAAGACCTACATGCTTCATTCGCTTCAAGTAATTTTAACTGTACGTCCTAACTAGTCATACACGGACAATTTTGTGGTCGGGGAAAAATAATACATTGTATGATAATAATAAATATCATTTTAATATGTTTGCCGTTTACATTCATGAGCTATTTAGTAGGAAGAATTATGTTTTACATCTTAGCCTAGTTTAATTAAATTTGCATATTAGGATTTAACAATCGCTTTAAAATAACTGTTTTTTTTTATACATTTCAAATCTTCATTTTTACACTAGTTCATGATAAGCGAATATTTTATTGCTAAAGTTTGTAATTAAAATTATGTCGTTATTTAAATAATGCACGCTTGATTTGAAAGTGCCAAAAACTGAACTGGTTGCCATTAAAGGGAAAATAAATAGTTGATATGTTTATGAAAACCTTTGAAAATATTAAGTCTAAAATTTAATGCCTGCAATATGTTTTTAAGTAAGCTTTGTTCATAAAGTATTTACATAGGAGACCACGTTATAAATGTATTGTATCGCAATGGGAATGACTAAGCATTCTATCAAGCAGTTGATTGATTTGCTTTTACAGCTTATCAACCTTTTCATAGTTATTTAAATCATATTTTTTTAATTGTAAGAATATTTTGGAGAAAATAATTACTGATACAAGTTTTATTAATTAACCCATATCAGAAGGAGAAGAGACGGATTCAAACATTTCCCTAGCCTATTTTCACGTAAGTGAATATAGAAAAAAATGAATGGAATTTCCTTTCCAATCATATGCCATTATACATTACATCACCTGCACATCAATGTTTACAGCACTAAATATTCCTAAACGGTCACCTGTCTAGGTCCAAATCAACCTCGATGTTGCTCAACTCCGGCGATCGTAAGAGAACCGGTGTTTTAATATGATCTGGCCGTAAGCGAAAGAGCTGATGTAGAAAAATCACCTTACAAAAGAATGAACCACTTTTGGATGCGTAAGTGTTGAATGTTAATATCTATTTCCTACCTTTATTCCACATCAGCGTTTTAATCATTTTCGATTCCGAATAGATTAAATTAGTTAATAAATAATTAAAAATCTAACAGTTCTTTGGAATAATTGCATTTGAGATTAATTTTAATATTGTTAAGATGATATTCTTATCACGGAAAGATGTATCAATCCCACACGATTTATTTTCAAGAAATCAATACAAAATAAAAGTAAAATTGCGAAACAGGCTAAGAGTCTATAAGGCATCTATTCAATAAGAATGCAATAATAAAAGTTTACTTTCTGGAAAAATATGTCTTCCCTGACCACTGAGTTCATGTGTCAAGATTTGAAACAAGAAAAGTATTATTTACATTGTCGACTGTAGGGAGTCTTTTTTATGAATGGAAATAAATAGAGGAAGAGTTTATGTTGGCAGCAGAAGTTTATATAGTCGCCATTCGGCTGCTGTTGCTATAACTACAGCATTTTTCTTCCGAAAATGGTCTGTGTCAAAAGATTTACCCCACGACATCAGTATATTTTTGTTAGAAAATGGATTTTCCCTAAGTAGTTTGCCCTGTTCTGTGTAAATATCTATTGCTTTTCTTCATGTCTTTTTGTTATAAGGGAAGATGTATTGATTTACAATGTAAATAAACTCATTCTCTATTTTTGCCCGTTTTATGCACCTATTACGGAGGAATATTATTACGTGTTTTGGAGATTTTAGAATGAATATGTCCTCGAGGAGTGATTTTTAAGCACTGAAATATAATTCATTAATAGCAAAACTGTTGCTTTTTACATATTATGTCTCTTACTATCATCGATGCTGCAAGTTAGAGAAATTGCAATGTCGACGTTTTGAATACAATGTAAAAAAATGATTGTCGAAAAGCATTTTGTACTTTTATCAGCATTATCTGCATTTTCTGCATTCCAAAATATTGGTATTTCCAATTTCTGAACAGCTTTTCAATGTTTGTTGTATTAGGAGTGATTGGAAATTTCGATATTTTATCTTTTTTAAATAATCCTAACAGTGAATGGACTTAAAAATGAATTCTTTCGAACATCATAAAAGTTCTCAAATAAATGGACAGTAAAAACGGACAGAATATAGACGTGCTCAGTTGCGTATTATATGTTGAATCGCAACTCAAAACAGATTGCAGATAGCAATATGACTTGCGGCCACACTAAGTTGAAAGACCTGTTCCAGTACGATCACCGAAGATAAGCAATGTCTTGCTCAATCAGTACCTAGATGACTGACCGCTTGGGAATAGCAAGTGATGTAATCTTGGATGTAGGAAAGGTATAAATCCGTCTCTTTTTTTTCCCTCACAAGCTGTGGGTAAATTCGTATGACTTGTATTACTAAAATAATTATTTAAAGAACCACAAATTGCGTAAAAATATTTAAATTTCAGCATTAAATAACCGATAAAGATGTTGATATGCAGCAAATCAAAACCAACCAACCAGATAGCCTTATACGTAAATTTTTTATCGAACTTTACAGTAAATTCACTCAATTCCAAACAATACACGGGAGAAAATACTGTTCCAAAAAACAATCAATGTGGGACTTGTCCAAGAAGTCGTCAGTACGACTTGAATTAAGAGATAACCTTCTATCTAATAAGTTCTGGTCTGAACTTCGGAGGGTTTGTTTCTGTAATTTTCTCCGACAAGTAAGATTTTGGTCGACCAAGCGACGTCAAGTATGCGCTCATATGGGATACGTCCATAGCAAGTAGAAATACAGACATCTAACCAATCAAAAACGTCTAGAGAAGAAAAAGCAACGTTCGTAGAATATACTAAAAAGTCACACCCAATAGTAGATATTAAATTAGAGAAAACATAGTTAAATAAACAATATATCTAAATGTGGGTGTCGTAGATTTGTGTTTTCTTTATTAATGTACGACGGTATTATTGAAATTGTTTTCCTAATCGCAACTTCAATGATTTTTCAATATTTTTTTTCGTTTAAATATTTGTGCTGTGTTATTGAAGTTTGATATTTAAATGGAAAAAAAAAATTAATGTAATATACATTTTGGAAAAATTCAATTTGAAGATTTAATTTTCTCATCACAAAATAAATTACACATGGGTTACATTTAAAGCATATGCAATATTAATTCAGCTTATGTTTATAAGAATAAACGGTAATTTTCCATTTGTATTCATTAGAAGCTATATCTGAATAGATTAATACCAGGTATACTTTTCTCATATTGGCAATTTTTTATTTCCATATTTTGAAATACTTTTAATATAATATGATGTTACACATTTTTTACATTATTCGGACTAATGTCTTCATCTTTTATCACTAGGTTTCTGCCGTTGTACTCTCCTGCCTTCTTTAGATCATAGGAACCCCGCTCGTAGACTGTTCCAGTTCCATGTGTCATGTCTAATGGATGTCAGTTATCTACTGTTAATTCACTTCTCAAGTTCCACACTGCTTTAACCAAGTATTGAACTCACATTCTTTGGGTCCTGTCGCTAGATCTAACTAACGCCTTTATCCACTGAGCCATGTGCCCTTGCGTATGAATTTCTGGTTATTATAAACCTAATGTCTTGAGCTATCATTTTTTACCAGTGCTCATATTGCATTTTTTGCTGTTATCATTGCATGTTTTTTTTATCCGATGTCATATTGCAATTTTCGTTTTTATTATCGCTTTTCTCTGGCACTCCTTATTACTGGTTTTCCCATTGTATTCACTTCTATGCTTGGTCGGCTCAGGAGATTTTTGTGGTCTATCATATGTGCTAATTCCTTCAGTTTACGAAATTTCCAATGATGTTTTTGTCGATGATTTCAACCTGATCCCACAGAGGGTGGTGGTCTCACTTTTCTCTACATATGGGGACATATGTCCACGCCTGATTTTTCCACCTCCTCTCGTGTTACAGATTGCTGGTGTTCTTGAAGCTTTACCGTAAGAGGGCGGCCTGTCTCCCCTAAATAATACTTTCCGTACACGCAGTCTTTAGTCATGTTCTCCTATATGGGGGGGGTCTTGTCGGGAGAGATATCTGCGAAGTGTTGTCCAGCTTTTGAAGGTTGTCCTGATGTTATATGGACCGCAGATCCATTGTATTTTCTCTGATAACCTCTTCACATAAGGCAGGCAGACTGTTTTCTGAGTGTTGCAGTCTTATTGTACCCGCCTAGGGTAGTTGTTACTTTGTAGGATACTACTTATACTGGTCAATTCTTTATCTAATGTCTCTGGATCGCCACATGACTTTAGCTCGGTGTTGTAAGCAGCGGACGATCCCGTTCTTTAAGTTGTATGAATGCTGGGAGTGAAAAATGACGTTCTGTCCGGTGAATGTCGGTTTACGGTATACGGATGTTTTCACCCATTCTCTGATCCAGATATTAGAGCGCCCAGTAATGGGACTGTGCTGTTACTCTCTTTCTCCATTGTGAACTGTATCGAAGGTCTTATTGAGTTCACCTGAACGTTTTCCTAGTGTGGCCAGAGTATGAAGATATTATCTACATACCTTAACCATAGAGTTGGCTTTAGATATATAGGTTCTAATGCCATTTCCTCAATGTATTTATATGTATACATTCGTTATTGCTGGTGATAATAGTGAGCACATTGCTAAGACTGTTGATATAGGTGGATCCCATTCCGAAGTGTGTTGTTTTTGTACAGAAAGTCAAAATCTCCATCAGATTATCTATTGGAATACTGGTCCGTTCTTCTAGTGATGAGGCCAATCTGTCTCTGACTAATGAGAGTGCCTCTTTTGTGGGTAGCATGGTGAACAAACTCACCTCATCCAAACTCACAATCTGGTTGGATAGAATGGGGGCATCTTTGATTATTTCTACGAAGTGGAATAATTACAGGGTGCCTGATGCTATTCTATCATGAGAATATGTCCAGGAGATTTGAACAATTATTATACGACAATGCCTAAAAAGCCACATTAAACTGCGATGTTGCGTCATATTCCGTTGCGATGTGGGCTGATTGAAGAATGTCCCCGTTATTCATTGAATCTGTGTCGATACTAAAATTAATAACAGTAATTTGGATAGTAATTCCATTAACAATATTCAAGATATTATATTGCAAATCAACTTAAAATTAATGTAAATTTTATATATTCTAAGCAGTTTCTAACAAATAAAATTCGTCAAAAGTGGGATTTGTTTGATCACCGCTAAAATTAAGCTGTCTATATTAGCTCAAACAGAAGGTATATCCAAACGGTAATAAATCAAATCAACTTTGTTTAAAAACGAAAAAAATATTCGTATTTTCCTTGTTTTTGTCCTTTCGAGATGTTGGCGATCATGGATTTCCACAAATTCATATCCTTTTTAACTCTTATTAAATTGAGTTATTTCTGCTTCTTTGCCAATCGCTGCTCCGCCATGCAATTGGCTCAGTATCAGCAGGTAGGTCTGTCTGGTCTTTAATCTATCTTCTGAGTATCAAATTTTCCAACACCTCTTTCTTCATTATTGCGACCCATGAATTTCATCTGTCTATTCTTGATCATAAGTATAATTTTTTTTTTTCGATTCCCTCTAGAACTTTGTAGTCTACGGCCAAACCAAGTTTTAACACCAGGTCGCGTAGCATCATCGAATCAAAGCAACATCGACCCTGGTCAATACCTAGATGATTGATCGCTTGAGAATTTCACGTGATTTGACCATGAATGTGCGGGGGATATTATGGATAATAGGTCGGAATTGTTAATCAGAGGTCCGAGTTCCATTTCGAGTCATTTTCTTTATATTCACATACGCGCACATACACTTGGAAAGCTATTAATCCAGCTCTTCTCTCCCAGCTATGGATAAATTAGTACGACTAGTATTAGTAAGTTATTATTATAAAAAAATTCTCATAATCTAAACATTTTTTCTGGTTTTAAATAACCAAAAAAGGGGTGATGAACCGTATAAAACGAATCAATATATCGATCGATCAATAAAACTTCATCGTTGCTCACATGTTTGGACCATGGTATGCTCTTAAATTCTGTAGACACTTATTTCTATTGCTTCTAGTCCCTTCTTAATCTATGATGAAATTCTCCAGATTTCACAGGCATATGTGTTGACTGCTATTACATATGATTCCAGTATTCTTTTCTTTGTTTCTGACGAATATTTCTGTTTCTTAATATCTACATAGCTTTTAGAAGGCATCATTCGTTATCCCAATGCTCCTTCAGATTATAGTAACATTTTTCGCCCTATGTTAAAACAGTTGCAAGATTTTTAAATTATTGTACTTGTGTCATTTGGGATTGAGAAATTGTAATGTGCATATTGGGATGATACATTTGCTAGCAAAAAGTCATCTCGTCTTCTCGCAATTGATGTTTAGTTCTTTCGTCTCGCTTCCCTTCACTGACTTCTGTTGTATTTCTTAGAGATTTCTTTCCGTGTCTGCTTTCAACAAGGTCTCATCTGTAAATCTAATGTTGTTAACATTGTGACCTTCAATAATGAAACATGGTAGGACTATTAATTCTCTTAAAATCATCTCACTGTATAGATTAAATAGGTTTGATGAGAAGACACATCCTTGTCTTACACCTCTTTCTATTTTTTATTTATTTATTGATCTGATTTTCTGTTTGTATGCAGGAGGTTTACTTCCTGTATATCTTCGGGATGGTTCTATTCTAATATCCTCGCCACATATGTCATGGTTACTAAGCAGTTCCAACTGTTCTTTGTAACACGGAATATCGAACTTTTTTCGATAATCTGTCATACATCTGCATTTGGATTGCTGTTTTTGGTATCATTCTTAGCATAAATGTCACTTCTTAGTTCAAGTGTCTTTAACGCACGCTTCGTTTTATTCTCTTACTACTGTTCTGATTCTGTTGAACTTTCTATTCGTCAGATAAGTTTTGTGATATCGCTCCTTAATCTAACTGTCCTATTGTGTTCATGTTCATTTGCGCCTGACTATTTGGCAGTGCTGAGAATATCAATTTACATAGGTCTACCAGTATATCACCACAATTGTATATTTCATTTAATATGTCTCTATTCTTGTCTATGATGAAATCATCTAAGTCTGTCAGCAACTATATTATGATTCCATATAATCCTGCTTCTTTTTTTTTTATTATTCAAATTGGTCAGGGTTGATTCAGCTTCAGGTTTTAATATTTCCGGTCCTTCGATATTTCTGAGTAATGCCAGTTGGTATCATTCATCTAGCAAGTGTTTTTCGATGTATTCCTTCCCTCTCTGAATATTTTTCAATGATATCAGGGAGCCTTACCCGGATATTTCTGAGTAATGCCAGTTGGTATCATTCATATAGGAAGTGTTTTTCGATGTATTCGTTCCCTCTCTGAATATTTT
>CAHIKZ030000136.1:3710000-3747500 GCA_903632075.3 Acanthosepion pharaonis
TGAAGCCCAAAGAAAAAACCCCGATACGAGTAAACAACTAACTAACAAAAGAGCTCAATACAACTGCAGACTTAGATAAACTTAGTTAGCCAGACAAACCTACCCAGGCTTCACCTAAACGGATCGTCAGGGAAATATATATATATATATATATATATATATATATATATATTCATTCTTCTTTCCTTTATTTTATCTCTTCAGGCTGTAGGTAGACATATCTTCCCACATCCTTCTATCCTTTGTAGTATTTAATAAGTTTTGTCTGTTTGCTATTTCGCCCAACCCTGTTCTTTCATTATTTTTCAAGCCCTTCAAATTTGTTACGAGCTGCTTTCCTCTCTTTCACTCTTTCCCTCTATCTGTAGTGGGAGTACACGATTTTCCATGTCTACCTTCCTCATTACGTTTCCAAGATTTTTCTAATCCCTCTTCCTGATGTAATCCTGAGTTTCCTTTTGGTTTCTATTCTCTCCAAAACCTCCTTATTACTCACATGTTCAGCCACTGTTATCCACAGCATCCTCATATATATAAATAATATTGGGTGATGATATAATTCTCCACTACAGCTCTTTTTCTATAGAGAAAATATCAAAAAAAAAAGAGAAAAATCCTATTTCTTGTGATGTGAACGTGTCATACATGATAAGATTTCTGTTGTCAGCACAATGTGACCATGCTTATCTTCAGCTGATATTGAATGCAATACAAATATCCCTTCTGGAGAACGTATTACTTGTGAAAACATGTTTAAATAGATTTTGCATATGACCTTTTTATTATTTATATGGATTAATTTATTTTCTTTCTTAGAAACAAATAAACATTTATATGCGTTTTGAAATGATCTGCTACAGCAGAAAATCATATGGCAAAAAAAAAAAAACTCGATATTACGCTTATAAGAAATCTTTAAATAAATTGAACGCGCATGAATCATGATATTTTCGCGATTACTTTTTACAAGGCTCAAAGCAAGGTCTACGTCTTCTCTGCATTCTAGACAAGACATTACATAAGAAAATAGCAAGTTCAATAACATGTAATTTGCATTGAAATAATAAAGGGATGTGTTTCTTATGTCAACATCCCATTTTTTCAAATCATTTAATATTATCAGAAAACGCTGAAAGCTGGTACGTTTTATGCAAGAGATGTAACGTCTAAACGTCAATGTATCATATAAAACCCAATGATTCAAGTTATTTACAGTTACTTCAATCATCTATAGAGGCTTAAGTAACAATATAGATTTGTATGTAATGCAACAATACATTTATATGAGGCTTGTGTGCTACTCTCACTTGGTCCCGTTTCTACTACTTCCTTTCTTCTCTTTCTTTTTCTCCTCTTCTACGTATATCTTTAAATATATATATATATATATATATATATATATATATATATATATAATTATTTATTTAAAAATATGATTCCAAATCGCTTACATAAGAGGTCTCATGTTTCAAAACTAGAGCCGAAAACTTCAATATAATCCTTTAAATTAAATTGAGTTGAAAGTAAAATGGGCTCCGTTCCATCTTCAAGCGAAATTTTGTTGAATAACGTATATCTGAAATTTACTTGTTTTAAAATTGAAATCAAAATCCCCATGGTAACAGTTATGGTGAATTTTCTAAATTGGGTAGGCAGTGTAGGGTGTTTATATTAAGTAGCGGTATAGAGCTTTCAAATGTCAAGTCGGGGAAAGTTTCAAAAATGAAACGGAAGATCTAGTTTGTCTTGTCTATGGAGATTATTTATTTATTTATTTTATTTTATTTTATTATGAATTGTGCATATAAAAAAAAAAAAACTTTCGTAACGTTTGTTTTTTGACGACTTCGAAAGGTATTTAAACTACTAATTTAGGCTATGGATTATAAATTTTTATGCATTTTTAGTTTTATATTTTTATTTTAAAACCTTTTATAATAAAATAAAATTGTTTAAAAATAAATTCCATAGACAAGCAAACTAGACGATAATACATCTTCCGTTTCATTTTTGACACCCCCACATTTCCCCGACTTGACACCTTGAAAGTATCTCTATACCGCTACTTAATATAAACACCCTACTCTCGCCTACCCAATTTAGAAAATTCACCATAGCTGTTACCATGGGGATTTTGATTTCAATTTCAAAACAAGTAAATTTCAGATATACGTTATTCCAACAAAATTTCGCTTGAGGATGGAACGGAGCCCATTTTACTTTCAACTCAATTTAATTTAAAGGATTATATTGAAGTTTTCGGCTCTAGTTTTGAAAACATGAGACCTCTTATGTAGCGATTTGGAATCATATTTTAAATAAATAATTATATTTATGCTCTACTTTTGTATCGAGCACTATTTTTTTAAAATAATAACTAAAATACTAAGGGTCTTTGGATTATTTACCTAACCAGTTCCTTCCTATTTTCTATATATTTTCACACACACACACACACACACACATATATATATATATATATATATATATATATATATATATATATATATATATATGTCGAAAACTTGAACGACATTTCGTGTACTTTTCTTGCGAAATGAAAATTGGACAATTTCTGTCGGAATTTCCTCCTTGTCTTCGAGGGATAATCATAATTTGGAAAAGGCGAACATTGAAATTAATCGACACAAAATATCTGTTCATTTTTATAATATTTGTTCTAAAGAACATTGATGCCTAAATAAATAGAACGAATATTTTTACAAACAAGGCAAAATGAGCAAACTGATTGAAAATTTTCCCTCGTGATTACAAGTGAATCTGGTTATTTGCTTGCTACACAATGCCGATGTTTTATTGACTCATAATTAACAGATGTTTAAACTCAAGTAACAGATTCTATATTAGGAAAATGGAGTTATTTTGAGATAGTATAGCGTTGGTGTTTACATACTAACTTTAGATAATTGGGTTTATCATGATTAAAATATCATTGAGCCATTTAAATTTATTACTTTCGGTGAAAAATATATACTCATTGATTGTATAAACCTTTTTCCAAAATTTCTTTATAACTTATTTAAATTAGGACTTAATATTTTTCATTTCTTAGCAATAGAATCATTATGCATTGTTTATGTAGCATCGATTTCCTAAGATATATTATTCTGAAAAGTAAAATAGTAACTTGAAATTTGCCTAGCAGTAAATTGCATCTAGAAAGATCATGCCGCGATAATATTCTACATAATTCACATTTTCTGCAAGCCTTACTGTAGTTTCACATAATTTCAAATTTATCTAACAAATGACACATTGATTTTATATTTCTACGAAGCTATATTTGAAAATGGAAAAACACTATACATTAAGAGAATTTCTCGAATAGACAAAAAACTGTGAATAGTGAAAACATTTGTTTCGTTTATTTGTGCACTGCGCATTTCAAAGAATTTGGAATAGATCATGTGCGGTTCTGTTTCATTGGCCTTAATTGAATGTACGCTAAGCTCGTATATGATAAGAAATAAGAGAATATGTTTGATATTTTCTTTTCTTTATATATATATATATATATATATATATATATATATATATATATATATATATTCTTTTCTTTATATATATATATATATATATATATATATATATATATATGTATGTATATATATATATATATATATATATGTATGTATATATATATATATATATATGTATGTATATATATATATATATATATATATATATATATATATATATATATGTATATATATATATATATGTATGTATATATATATATATATATATATATGTATGTATATATATATATATATATATATATATATATATATATATATATATATGTATATATATATATATATATATATATATATATATATATATATATATATATATATATATATATATATATATATGTATGTATACATATATATATATATATGTATGTATGTATATATATATATATATATATATATATGTATGTATGTATATATATATATATATATATATATATGTATGTATATATATATATTTCATGATACTATATACAACATTACTTAAATGACTTTCTCATTGACACTAATACCAATCTTATCAGAAAAGACACTTATTCACTAAGAAGACAAGGCATGGAAGTTGCACATATTTCACAATTCTCCATGTTCAACGACACACCGAACTCTTACACAATATAAACGATCAGTACAAAATTGATATTAACACCATGCACTATACGTACTAATATAGAAAAAGAAGAAAAAAAAACAGAGCTCTACTCGGAATGAGATTATTTTAAATCCAGCGAACTTTAACTGCTTCAAATTCCAAAACGTTTTCCGTACATACAAATGTCCCCCACTTCTTTTTTATGTACTGTATTCCTTCATAACGTAGTCGATCAGTGTCCCCCACATCTTCCTGTCCGTTATAGCTTTAATATGTTTTGTATTTTTGTTATTTCTCCAAAACCTGTTGTACTATCCATATATTCAAACTCATCAAGTTTGTTAAGCGTTGGTTTTTACTGTCCCTATTTTCCTCACTATTTCCTTTGAGTAGCAGTTTCCTCAAGGCCTCCGTCCTCCTTTCTACCACAGAAATTTCAATAGCCTCTTCGTAGTATTAAGTATAAGATTCCTTTTAGTTTCTATTTTCCCCTAAATCTCATATGTCCGTTACATGGTATCCTCAACATCATTCTTTAGAACCAATTTCTTTCCTTATATCCTCAAATATTATTTTATAAAACTTGAAATCATTTCCCTCATATTTTCAGTTCAGAGACATAAGGATGTTCCGAAGAATATTCATTTTCTTCAGCAATTGGAAACCAATATTGAAAATAATATATCAACGAACATCGAAACACAGAAATATATTCATTAAAAATTTATCAGGCAGGTCAGAAGATTAATATTCCTAAGAATCTCTGTTCTCGAATTTGGCTTATTCAAAACTGTCTACCGTCATTGTTATTATGAATACGTGTAGCTTTTCAGAAAAAGGAAATATTTGATAATGAATCATTTCATTTTAATTTTATGAGTATGGCGACCGAAGAACCTTTCCAGCAACAACTTACGTTTATATTTCCTTGGTTTTGCGTGTTTTGTTTTACATGTAAAACCTATTTATGTTTAAGTTTGAAATTATTTAATGCCAAAAGAATTTTATGCCTGATAATATTTCTCTAAAATGTATTGCTCGTAATATTTTTTTCCCCCAAAAAAAATGCATTACTGGTAATATTTTTTTTTCCAAAACCATTTTGCAGGTAATATTTTTTTCTAATAAATTTTACTGGTAAAATTTGTTTTTCCAAAATTTTTTTGCTGGTAATATTTTTCCAAAAATGTATTGCTGGTAATAATTTTCTTTTTCTAAAGCTCTAATACTGGTATTAGTCATTTTCAAATATGTATTGCTGGTAATAATTTTAATTAGCAAAAATATATTACTGGTATTAAAATCTATTTTACACGTTCCTAGTGTTTAGATCCCTGTTTGGTGGTTAAGTATTTGCGCATAGAGGGGACCCTAACTGTGGCTACCATCCCGGGTCAGAGTGGACCTGGGAACACGAGCAAGTAAGACGTGGGTCTACACTCCTCAAAGACACCTGCTTAGAGGATGTATATTATCGTCATACCCAGGGCATATTTATATTTGGAATGCTTTATTTTTCAGGTATCATTTCTATCTGATAATTTTTCATATTTGGTTTTTATTATCCAGTCTGTTTTAAAGGAAACCTTCATAAGGCGTCCTCTGTATAGTTAGGAGAGTTAATCTGGGTTTTTATTTTAATAATACTTTTAAAATAATAATTATACAGGGTGTCCATATAGTATCGTTACAATATAAAAAATATATTACAAAGACAATTGATGAAATATCTTAAACAAGATTTGTTCTATGAACTCAGTAGATATCAAAGTTTTTAATCACATTGCATTTTTGTATTTCATGTATCATGCTGAGGAAAAGGGTATTGTAAATGAACCCCTAATAATTCCAGACAAGGGAATAACGCAATTGTCTGGCCACCTCGTTCACCAAATATCACTCCGCTAGACAACATTCTATGGGATTTCGTTAAATATGTTTTGTATCGACATCACTGACCTAAAGCAAAAGATCACTGATGCCATTGCCACCACTGATGAACCTATGCTACAGCGGACATGGCAAGATATGCTTAGTCTTGATATGCTTCGTGTAACAAAGGGTGCCCATATAGAAGTCTATTAGATTAGTTTAAAAATATACAGTATTACTCCTCATTTTGTAACAATTTCCACATATTGGTCTGTTCATTTGCTTCTGTAATATTTGTTTGTTTTTTTTTTAATTATAAAGATACTTTAAGCAAATTGGATATTAACATTTCAGGATATATAAATTTAGAAAAAAATCCAATTTTATCTATACTGAATAAAATTCTAAATATATTATTTTTAAACGTCCCACCCCAATTATGGTGATAATGCTACTAAGACTAAGGGGCTACTAAAATTGTAAGATAATTTAAGAAGAAAGATACATTAGTAAAGAGAAAGAACTACAAAACACCCCGCTTCCTGAATATAGAAGATCGCGATTGACAATAAATTTAAATTTCTGATGATTGCAGATTGTAGGAAACAAAAAAAAATCGGAAAAGAGCTCCACAGACGAGAAGTGCGAGAAAAGAAACTATTAGAATACAACTTACGGTAACATCTAATTCAATAGTAAAACGATGACACCTTGTTTTTAAACCACAGGGTGCCCATTATACAAGCGGTAAATTGAGAAAGATATGATACAGTGGTTGAAAACTGTTAACGACTGATGTGACTTAAAAATTCAGCAAGAATTTCTGAAAATCTCATCAATCCCCGCGTTGGATGTTCTTTGAAAAGTATGATACCTTGAACCTCAAAATCAGTGAATTGTTTAGCAATATGAGAAGGGTATAACGAAAGACGAAAGTATTCAGGAAATAACCTTTAAATGAAGAGTCAAATGATCAAGCAACAATTAGCCAATCATAAAAGAAAGCAATCAGAGTTAAGTAATTACACGAGAGTCGAATGCTTATTTAAGGTCATGAATATTCAGGAAATTTATTCAAGTCTATTTAAGGTCAATTATTCCTGAAATATAAAACAATGATAATTGTACGGCTTTTTTACTGGACATCATTTAGTATTACGTATAAAGCTATGTAGTCGAAGTACGAACGACTAGAGCTCATTAGAACAACTAAATCTACTTGATTTCTAAGATTCTTCTAGCATTTTGTTTGATGGTAATTATATGAGTTCGTGAAATCAGAAGATGAATTATCATGTCTAAGTTAGAAAGTAGAGTTCATTTTCCCCAGATTTTCTTCTCAATGCATTGCTAGAAAAGAAACTGATATCTTTTGTTCGGTATTATCCTTTCTTCATTGTCTCTTTTTTTTTAAGGTTTTGGCTTGGTTTTGGTTTCCATTGAGAACTGAAATTATTTTTAATTCATTTTTTAAACGTAAAATGAATAACCATTTACATTATTTCTTTCAGTGAATATATTTAAAAATATAATTTTCAAAACTGTATTTTCATTTTGCGCATTTAAATAAATACAAATTCTCAAATATTCGCGAAGGCTGGTCATGGTTTTTAACGTTGTAGCTATCAAAGATACGTTGTTTCTTCTTTAGATTATTTTATTCCTTCTTATTTTCAACTCTTCTTAATCTTCTTCTTCTTGATGCTGCGGCAGTTATTGTTGTTGTTTTTGTTGTCGATGTTTTTCTTTTTCCTCTATTTCTTCTTCTTCTACTTCTTCTTCTTCTTCTTCTCATTATTATTATTATTATTATTATTATTATTATTATTATTATTATTATTCCTTTGATTTTTGGTGTGTACACATTTCGTTCCCGGTCCCGCTCAGATACCTAAAATTATAAATAGCATCATGATATTTTCCACTGAGAAAAGAAAAATCATATGTTACATAGACAAAGCCCTTCGTAAGGTGTACTCTGTACTTGTGAGAACATTTATTTGTATTTCTTTATGACATGGGCTTCAAGGACCCACTTCAATTAGTCTACTGGAATCTTTTCAAACTAATCCGAGGGCTCCAACTACAACGTGGAATGTTTCTGTTCCCATGTGCCAAGGTCGATTTCAATGTCCTTGTACATTGATAGTTTTTTGAAGATCTTTATTATCATTGTTGTTTTTATTATTATTATTATTACTATTATGCTGCTTTCTTTTACTTTTGATACATTTTCAGTTGCTTTAACTTAATTTTTAAATAACCGTATAGTTCGTTACTCTATTGAAATCTACTTTGAATACTAATGTGTTTTCTAGCTTTTTATTATTTCTATCGCAAATAGAGGCTGTTGTAATTATTCCTTTCTTGCTCAGTCTTGTGTAATCTTCAAATACCTTGATTACATTGACAACTCTCTATTCGATGCTAAAGATTTCACTTACTCGTTCTTCACATTTTCGTCTTTCAACATCGTCTCTAGGCTTCAAATTTATACACACCAACACCGGTTTTTCATTTTGCTTATCTCAGTTTCTGAGTTTCCTAGTATTGTTCCGGAAAGCTTCAGTCTATTTCACAGTGGAATGTGCCCTGATATTTATTCAACTGATTAGATTTCTGCTGCGGTGTTTCGTTTCCAACATTTTGTATTTCTTCTGTATTCCCTATATTTTCCCCTTCATCATAATTTGTTTTTTCTCATCCGCTTTCAAAATAGAAAGTCTCATACAATTATCTTTTCCATTGAACTTGTTGATTTTATTTTTGTGGATGTGTAATAGCATATTGCCAGTAATAATCTGCATTCGTATGTCTTATCTATAGAACTTGTTTACTAGAGCTTCAAATATTTTCCTTTTTAAGCAAAAGCTTTTAACTAATGTGCATAGATGGAGCATCTGCATTTTAAACGTGTCTTTGTAAATATATACTGACCCTTACAAATTTAGTTTCATCGACATTATTTTGATTATTTTTATATAATAAAGGGGAAAGAGATTCAAGAGGGTACACGAATTTAATTTAAAGCGAGTACTTATAAGAATCTTATTCTAATTAGTTCTTTATTTAGCACGTGCATTACGCCCTGCAAATATTTCGTAAATAACAGATTATTCCGATCTGATCACGTGGTAAGACAGAAAAAAGTAATATCAGAGGCGATACTTTGTTTCAGTAAGAAAATGAAAAAAGAAAATGAAATATCGAAGATGCGATAACTCTTTAACGTCTGTTTCAGTGAAATTGAAAGAAGGCAATTTCTTTTTTTTTCATTTGTTCCACTTAATTAAAAACAGCTAATGATCTTCAAATAAAGTTTCAGAAAAGTATTTTGTTTTAAATATTTTTTTTTATAAATATGATTGCATTGTAATGCCAGATCTCTAAAAATGGCGCTAAAATCAGCGATTTCTTGTGATTTCAAAACAAATCTTGCAGTTAATTTGAATTAGTTTTGAAATGCAGCAAAGTAGGTACCTCCAGTTATTCACTAAAAACAGATTACCATGATGAAGAAAAGGCCTCAAACTTAATAAAGACAAAATCGTCGGAAATACATAGAAAATACGTTTTTTTTAATTATTTTATTAAATTATTTAATATGTTCTAGGAAGTACTAAATTTTAGTTGAAAATGATGTTTTTAGCGTCAGCTGGTGGGCCAAAAATTAGTAAATGAAATTTGATCTTTCTTTTGTTGCTAAAAAAATAAATTCGAAATTCTTGCAAAAATGAACTAATCGTCGAATTTTTATGAAATTTTCAGGATTTATTTCATTAAATTATTTTTTAAATATATATTATTAGGAAATCATGCTAAAAAAGTTACCTCCGCTTACTTTTTTTATGTAGTTTCGAGAAATTAAAATCTCAAAATCTACCTGTTTATCTTAGTTAAAAGCAGGACACTATTGAGAATTTAAATCTTTATTTTTATTTTTTTGTAAACCAGAAACAGCGTTTGCTGAAAAATCTGCTCTGAGTCGAAAAATAAAAACAATGCAATACAAGTAAGACATTAATTAGAAATTCTTTTAATTGAGTTTATGAATATGATACATGAAGGCCACTGTTTTCTTAAGAAATTTTTCTCGTTGATTAATGAATTTTTAAAGTATATGATTTTCATTTTTTAAAATTTTAATTACGATAATTGAAGTTGATACTTAATTTTTAAATCCTTTACATTCTTTAATAATTTCACCATTATAGATTATATTTTATTAACTAAAATCATTTTTTATTTATTAGAAATGAAAAGGCTTAGTACAAATAATCAAACAGCAATATTTATTAAATAGTTTTGATGTTATTTTTTTATGCATATAAACCTGCAGCTTTTTTTAGACACGGTGGCCCATACACGACATTATCAGGGAAAAAAAAGCGACAACTACAGTAAATTTAAATCCAAAATTTTTAAAATTCAAACATTACATTTCGGAGAATATTTAAATATGTTATGAAAATTACTGCGTACTATGATGTTATAAGTAAAAGTACTCACCTTACATTCATTTTTTACGGCTACAGACCCCAACGAACAACATTATATGAATAGCCTTCTGTCATCAACCTGTCAAAAATATCAACAGCTTACTTAAACAGCTACCGCTCTGTAAAAATGACTTCCTATGATATTAAAAAAGTAAATAAATACTATTGTTTCAACCCAGATTAATTATACTTTAAATTGGCTGATTTACCACAAATAGTCATGCGTGTGTAGCCGTGGCAACCACGGCAAAGTCAGTCCAATGAAATCCTAACGGAGGCAACACCTCACATGTCGTCCTTAGTGAAATGTAATAAATCCCAAATTTTAGATATCCATCTTTAGTTGTTTTAAAAATTAAAAATAAATAGATATTAGTTCTGTATCTTTAACAGTTATAAAAGCAGCTTCAAATTATACCGCATTTCTTTTGTGTTTTGCTAAATAAGTTTTGGAACGAAATTATGACTTTATATTTCCAAGAATATGGCATGTACAGACCTGGAACTTGATTGCAAAGTTTCGTCTTTGCCGTAAATTTCGAAATTCCAAACTGCTTAGATGTGTCTTATGGACACGTATATTTATAAGGATCTGAACACGGCCAAAAGTTTTAAAAAAATAAACCACTGTTCCATCTAATAGCTTCTCGTTATGTGGGATAAAGCATCTAAATTATCTCTCCTTTCATTTTTGACCTAATAGATTACAGGAAGCTTATTCATTCCTGTCATAGTAATGCTAATGTTACTCTTGGAAAATTGCTCGATTTTTAACATTCTAAAATTGCCTATTTTCATGACAGCAGCAAACAAGTTTAGCTAAGAAATGGTTTACATTTTGACCGCTCATTCTTACATAACTTCAGATCATGAAACACCAATTTCTTTTTGTGGACAAAGTTCTATCTAGGGTCAAAATATATTTTCTAGAGCAGTTTGTCACGTGTTACACAATGCGAATTACAGGGCCGTAATGGCCAGTTCCTGGGCGGTGTACATCGTAGGCGTGATTTTTCTGGCAGTGCTGGATTGCCTTTTTCTGGGTTTTGGATATAAGTCCAAAATGACGTGAACTCAAGAGTGGGATGCAAAATTTCTGAAGAGTAGTTACGCCTTCCACACCTAGGTTCTTGACTGGTTATAACCACCCTCAGAAAGATGCTGCATGCGTTCCTTTGACGTCATTTCACCTACTGCCTCTTAAAATCCAAGATGCCACCAATATCTCCTAATAAAACGAATAACAAAAAAAATCGCCCTTTTCGTTGATTTTATGTAGTCGCGTGGGAACGCGGAGAAGGCACATATCGTTTTAGACGTAACTCACCCAGATTAATGAATAAATATGTGGTGTCTATTTCAAATACGCAGTATACACTATAATTACGTTTAAAGTGATAAAAATAATATTATAATATATTTATACATTGTCCCTCAAAAACTGGTATTCTCAAATCAGCAACAATTGTTTTTCACTTTTGGACAGGAAAATAAACTAGATTGCATGAACTGAAAGAATACGTCGTTCGTCTGTTTAAACCACGATACGCTTAGTGTCAGACAACGGTTTAACATTACGGAGAATTCACTTAACATTTCGAAGCGGATCTTATTCCGTGAGATACTGGCTGTTAGAAGCTGCAATCTCGTCCCATTTTCCGATGGTACAAATTTTGAAATATAATTTACAGGTTGTCGATAGAATGTTTTTCTCTATCAGTGAACTCCTTTCCCTTTCAAATGATTCTTCTATAGCAAAGGCTGAGCACATTCCAGATAGGGAATTTTCCATGTACGCACAATATTTGTATGTTTTCTATTATTCATTTCACCACGAGCAAGGCAATAAATCTACGCAAGGTGTTATTGAGTGTTAGAAATTATAAGAAAATACTATTAAGAACAGAGAACAATAAATAAATAATAATCAAGAAGACAGGTGATAATAATTGGCATTCCATTCAGATTTTTGCTCATCAAATTAGACTGGGAGTCATGAAGCCAGAAGAGAGTTTCAAAAGCAAGAATTGCGATAGAAGGAACTATTAACAAAGAACTTATCGTTATATCAAGTCATTTCCATTGTGAATTGATGAGACGTTGTCCTCAATCTAAAATTGAAAAATAGAATACAGTCAGTATTTACACGCTTCATATAAATGTTTGTTTTTTTTTCTATTAATCTAGTATACTTCAATATGTTTGACGAAAAAGATTACGATGGATTGCATGACTTGTCCTACGAAATTATTACAGAAATGTCTTTTCCTTTAAGAAATTATGCTAACGTCGCGTGGATTTAGCATAATTTATTTTCTATTCATAGATCATAAAATCGTAAATTTAGTGAGCATGAAATAGTTTTTGTGATTATACTGATTGGTAACAACAGATAAATTAATTCAGTATTAAATTATAGCAACAGCAACCAAAATGGAGAGCACATGTAACTGAAACAGAATAATGACATAGTCAAGACGTTTCACACCATTCAATGATGGAAACATCGATAAAAGCTACAGGTCTTGAGAAACATGTCTTAATATACAATTGTTTTAAGAGAAAAAAACTGCAGCCCAGTCAATGAAAGCCAAATGTTACCTTATAGCGAAACGGTTAATAATAGCATATAGATCTAATGCAACTGGGAAAAAGCTGTTGCAGTAACATGTCTTCTGGAGAAGTATAAAGATGCAATTTTGTGTCTAATTAGTTTGAAAATTTTCCGCTACAAATTAAGAAACAAATTTGCAAAAATATAGATATTGATGTGAGAATTTTCTTTTCGTAATGGTTGTGCCCAATAATCTGACTCATGGTTGGTAAGTAGCGTATTATACGACAAACGGTGAAATTCGTAGCTTTTTCCTAAGAAAAAACGTCTCATTTATCAGAAATGTAGCTCATTAAATAGCACATAAAGAAGCATTATAAAACCTTATCAACGTCAGACAGCTCCATATTATCAACACCAAAATAATACAAAGATAATATAGCAAAAATAGACAAAATTTATTGAAGCCATTTATATCGGACAAAAACAACCAAATTTTATTAAAAAGAATCAGCCCACAAAATAACATTGTTTAGTAATGATTTTGCGAAGGATCATTCGCAATTTTGAGGGTATGAATGACAAACTCAGTAGACAGAAAATATCACACACACACACACACACACACATACACACACACATACACAAACACGCATATATATATATATATATATATATATATTTGATAATGTTTCTACATAATTTTAATTATGTAAAATTAACAAAAAATATACAATTATCATGTGGTACAATCCTAGTCTTGTACGGAATGGATTTCATAAAATGCATATGCTTCCGTAAATATATTTTAACTTTCCCGACAGAGAAATCAACGCAGAATTCTTGATGTGGATGTCCATACCGTATGGGTTTATATATATATATATATATATATATATATATATATATATATATATATATATATATATATATATAAATTTTGGAGCAGAAGGGATGATCTTACAAACAGTATTTGCTGCTGCTAATGCAATACTCTTCAAGCCAACTCTCCTAGATACTGATGTCTTTCGTATATTAAAGACGTTAAAATTTTCCTTAACCTCTGTCGTGCAACGCTAGCTTGGGGTAGAAACTCTGACTGATGACAAACCGGTCAGGTTTTAATTGCGGCTTGAAGCAATTAGATGTGTTGCCACAGTGATGAGCTCTGATATAGAGAATCAGTCACACTGAGCTGTGATATACAATCTGTGTGTGGATGACTATAAACTAATCATCAGAATACAATTTCTTTCAAGTACTAAAAATTGGCTTGGCAAAGAACATCCTTCATTGAGCATTGTGAAGTAGCCCTACAGGATCACAAGCAAAAGACTGCAACAAATAATATAACCCACGTCACTTGAGGAAAACAACTAAATGAAGCGCACATGTAAAATGAAGAGTAAATCATGACATAATAAGATGTTGTCATTCAACATTACTTTATATAAAATATTAGGGAAGCAACCTCCAACAGTCGTGGAAAGATCGATAGCAAATACTAGAATAGAGAAACTTATTTTCCTGAAAACATTTTTTAAAAAAATAGAAGAATCGAAAGCAGTAATAGCGCCTAATCCACTAAATGCCAAATGTTTCCTTTTTGGGAAACCCCTAATATTATCATTACTAATATTATATAATATATAAAATATGTATTATTATAATTTTTGTTTAGTTTTATATTACATCGATGTTGATTATTATATATATTATAACATATTTATCTACGTATATATATATATATATATATATATATATATATATATATATATATATATATATATATATATATATATATATATATATATATATATATATATATATATATATATATATATATATATATATATATATATATATATATATATATATATATATATATATATATATATATATATATATATATATATATATATATATATATATATATATATATATATATATATATATATATATATATATATATATATATATATATATATATATATATATATATATATATATATATACATATATATATACATATATATATATATATATATATATATATATATATATATATATATATATATATACATATATATATATATATATATATATATATATATATATATATATATATATATATATATACAACTGTATTATAAAAATAACGTATGAACAGATATATATATATATATATATATATATATATATATATATATATATTTATTATATGATTCATTATATATTTATTATAATTCATTAATTTCATTGAGATTAATAATTGCACCAGTTTCAGAAAAGTATATTTTTATTTTGGAATATTTTTCAATAAAGAGAATTTCGTTGTAATAAATGTTGGCTAAAAATCAATATACGCGACCTAAAATCATTTTTTAGCATAAAAGAAAATTATTCCAGATTATTGAAATTAGTTTTGAAATAGGGAAAAGTAATTTGCTTATTGAAAATATTAAATTTACTCTATTAACTTGAAATTGTTCCTAAAATGAAAGTTTTAAGAAAGATCCTTCTTTTTTAAACCTCATTTTAAACCTTAGGTAACGCGAACTAATGGATGTACCTTCAGCAAGTATTTTTTTTTTGCTCATAGGAATTATTAAAGTTATTAATCTATAAGCTTGAATTTGAAATTAAATAAAAGCTGAAGAAAGATTTCTAATTTTAAGAAACTAATTTTCAACCCTAGGTATCGATTTACTGTGGAGGTACATTAAAATATTATTTAAAATAAAATAAAATCAACGGTATAGTCGATCAAAACAATGTGATGAAATCTCAAATTTACGAAAAGGATAACTTACATTGTCATTACATAAACATTTATGAAAGGAAAACAAATTGACTAAGATAATACTAAAAATTATTTACAAAATGTCAATTGTACTTAAGGCGCGAATATTTACTGAAGACATTGTTCGGTCACTACAAACAAACAGCTTTATCCTATCTCTCTTTGCTTCGAAACCACTCTTTATCTCAATGCATTCCTCTCTCTTTCTTTCTGTGTCAATCTATTTGTCCATACCTCTTTCTATTTTACTCTCAGAATCTTTGATACAAAACATAACACATGCCATACAAAGTTGCATGAGTACTAATATATTGAGTAGGTAGGAACATGTAAATGGTACGAATTTTCTATTTTTTTTCTCTGCAACGCTGCACTCTGTACTACCCAACCGAAGACTATTCCGAGATAGTTCAGATTGTTACGAGAACTGATATCGTCTCTCTTAAGAATACTAAAATCATCTCAAAAGTTCGTTAGGTCATGAAACATGATTTACCCCCTCACTACAAACAACAACCATTATCTACGTTGAAGGTTTCCGATCATTCCCTGTGTCACATTCTCTATTTCTCTCTGCATACCCCTCTCTTTATTTCTGTTTTACTCTCTATATTCCGTAATCTTTCTGTTTCATTCTCCGTACTTGAAATAGCAAGTTTGTCATGAAGAAGCCTATAATTTCCTCGGATTCAACGAAGGAGATGAAAGACTGTATGCACAAATGAAGAAGAGAGTGAAAACAAGAATACTACATTAAAGTGCGCCTGGTGTTAAATACCAAGTTCAATATCAAAATATCAACCATATGTATTTTGACTGTGTCTGCGATCCAATAATTTTCAGCATACCAAACTGAACCATAGCTAACATTAAGTGAATGGATGTCAAACTATAAAGCTTTTCACTTGCCATCGTATGTATTCTCCTAAGGCTTATGTTGATCGAATATGTGGACAGATCTAAAGGAAGTGGAGGATTATTTCAACTAGAACTTACAAAACTACACAGCTACAGCTTTCCATCATACCCGGAAACTATAGAAGACTGGATGATGAACTATTTAAAAGAGAATGAAAGAAGTATTATATACACTAACTAGATTATTCGGACTTTGTGCTTATCTTTGTCGCCATATTTATTACGTTTCGGCCGTTGTATGATCCGGCCTTTTACCGGTGATTTGAATGTCGATAAAATGCGATAATAACAGCAAAATATATACTAATGTTGTTTGATAATATATGCACATTTACGCATGCTCTGCTCACATGACAACATAAGAAAAAGGATGAAATACTGAATTGGTTCGTAAAACGTTAGAGAGAAACAATGTTATACGTAGTTACTACACTCGTAGTACACTGCCAAGTCTCTGAGCAGGTGTATGAATAACACTGCAAATGCAGAACTAAGTAAATTTACTGATACTTTATAGCTGCTATACAGCCACGTAATTGGTATTACACTGGTGCGTTATAGACGATGTTCTAGTGTATGTAACACCATGTCTCATACCTTGGATGTAATCTCTGTTTAGCTTTAGCACTTTGAACTTACCATTCTTTGAACCTTGTGCTATTGAAGATGCTACACACGACAGACCGTGACTGAAAGCTGGCTGCTACAGGTAAATACCCTCTTCATCAAAAGTTTACAATATGCTTTATTTATCGTCATCATTTAAGAGACTCTTACAGTAAATTGGATCCTGTTTAAAGTGAAAAGATAGTTGGCATCACTGGAGATCATTCTGATTCTAGGGATATATATAGACCATCTGTGACTACCATTAATCAAGGAAGTTTACTCTTTTCGTGGCGTTATCGTACGTTCCTACAACTCTTTGGTAATTTTGAGATTGAACAGTAATATCCGGCAGTAACGTTATTACAAGTTAAGTCGTTGCGGAAGTATGTCAGAAGTTGCAAGTAGGTTTATAATCTTCAAAGGATAGTTCTGGGTTTCTTCATCGTTTGCACAATACGCTAAGTCTGCGAACATATTTGATTCTACTGGAAGTTTCCTAAGATTTTCTTCACTTACCATTCATAAAAAACGTTCGCCATCAACTGAGTCATTACAAACACATGCTGCATGAATATCAATAACATCTGAGCAGAACTCCTTAAAAGTTCTGGAGAGAGTGTCATGTTGAGGATCGCTTATGTGACGTCCCCTGGTGTCGCTGCGCCAAATGTGACGTCTGCCTGGCCGCGTCCGTCGTGCTGACCTAGTCGAGGCGCCAATTGTGACGTCACCCCGTCTGTCTCCGCGCCGTCACCGTCCTATCCTGTCTTGTGACGACCAATGTGACTTGCTATTGGTTGAGGCACCAAATGTGACGTTCTAACCTTTTGCTGATTCGGATGGGAATCTGGTTAGATTCGATATCAGCCTTGTCGTTCCCAGCTCGCCTCCAACGTCTGGTTACCGAAGTAATTGTTTTGATTTCTAGTCTAACCTACCCACGTTGTGATTTGATCTTAGGTAGACGAAATCAATCAGTCGCCGGGCCGTAATGCAAGTCGAGTCCGATCAAGGGCAATACCGCACATGTATATGTAAAAGAAAATGAAGTAATAACTCGAAAAGTTCAAATGTGTTAAAAAAGGGATAACAATATTTCATATATGGTTGCTGAATACAGGACAGCTTCTTTTCTCCCAACCCGCTTTATGGATTCGTGACACTTTGTGTTTGTTAGGCGAGTCTTAACATCTTAAGTTGTTTGTTCTTTAAGAAACTGGTTCTTGGTGTATCTTCAGGCGATATTCGTAAAACTTGTTTTGGTTGTGTAAGTCGTTCTTCAAAAATAAATTGTTCTTGGTTAGAAGTTGAGTTCGGAATTGCGTGGAATCTCAGTCAGCTTTTTGCGAGGCAGGCCAACTGAATTCAACTCATCTGCGAACTGCTTGCGAACTGCCTTTCAACTGCCAACTTAACGTAACTGGAACTGCTTTTCACTCGCTGCGACTCTGCTTATATAGACGCCGACCAAAACCGGGGTGGGCTTGTCGGTGTTTGAGGTTCATTGATAATTCTAAATCCACAATCCACTTCTCTGTTTTCGGTCAGGAAAATTTATTATTTTCCATTTTTGGAAGTCTTTCGTCCTCCCACCTTCTTCTGTTCTCAGATTGGTATCTCAGCATACCCTCAGAGGGTGTCAACGGGTTTCCCCTCTCTCTCACAGTGGCATCTCATACCGATCCCTTCGGGGGGGGGGTCGACAGGCCTCCCCTCCTTCTTCACATGATTACCTTCGCCTGCCGCTCACGCCACCATTCAGCCAATGGGCACCCAGCAGTGTGGGTGAGGCCATACTGGCCTCGGCTTAAAAAATCTTGCTTAAAGAAAAAACAAATTATCTTCCTTTTTCTTTTTTTCCTTTCTTCCCATTCTTCTGCCCGACAACAAGTCCTTAGACTTTTATCTTAACCGAATTTCATATGGAATTCGTCAACGAGATTTTCGCCAATTATCAAGTGGGTGGCCAATTGGACGTATCGCACCTTGATGCCAATTATTAGTTCTGATAAAATAATTTTCCTATCGTGGCCAGCTTCGACACAAAACAGATGTCTTTTCCAAACGACATCTTCGTAGATATCTAATGGTCAATCTTTTGTTGTTTTTTTTTTTTAATTTTGCGGTTGGTCCAACATACATTTTTGTTTTTCGGTCAGCGCATGTCCTATTTAATTTTTACCTCTTTAGAATTCTGCGGGAGGTCGCTTGTCCAACTTGAAATTTTTACCATTGCCATGGGCAGATTGGATATATCTTATTCGGTGCGTCGTCATAAATTAAATTAAATACGACACATCCGCGACCTTACTTTGCTCGCTAATGAGAATAAAACCTCTAGCACTTTTCTTTGTTAGAAAAATAACATCGCTTAGTGTCCTTTTCGTGATTGCTTCTTATCACCTAAATTTAATTCTCGCCTTTTTTCTTCTTTCTTTTTAGCAACCTAAATAGTGTCACACTTATCCAATATCGTTTGATCGCATATTTTAGGTTAGTCTTGGTTGTAGAAAATATTGCTATATATTACATCGTTTTCGGTAAGTGCTTACTATAGCATAAGGAAAAGCCCGAAGAACAACTGAAAGAATTTGCCTGAAAGCGTGATCACATTACATCCCCCCCCCCGCAATTCAACTCCTATAATATCCTGCAAGAATCTCTCTATTACATGAAGTGTACAACATGGTATCATTTATGCTTTAGGTTCATGTTTGGATACCTTCAATGTTTTAAGTAATTTGTTTACTTAAAATTTGGTACAAGATTGCAAAATATATTTCTGATAAACGAACATCAAATTGAATACAGGACAGCTTCTTTTCTCCCAACCCGCTATATGGATTCGTGACACTTTGTGTTTGTTAGGCGAGTCTTAACATCATAAGTTGTTTGTTCTTTAAGAAACTGGTTTTTGGTGTATCTTCATGCGATATTCGTAAAACTTGTCAAGATTGAAATATTTTTCCACTAGTTCATATTGTTACAACTATACCACTCCAGGGAGATGTTGATACCATAATAAATTTTGCAGTTAAGTGTGTATTCAATACATTGACTAAATAGGTTTAACTTCAGCCATATGTTCAGTAAGATAAGTCTCATAGTCGAGCGCGTCTGTCAGGCCTGTTTTGAGCTGTTTCTGATGGGTCAGAGTTTGGATTACATGTCTAAGTTAAGAATAAATCTGGCTGAACGTATTTTCCAACAATTGCAATTTCGTCTTGGTAAGATAATTGCATATGTCTGAAGCTTCCTATAAGCGAAGACGTTAGTAGCTTGGAACGTCTGGAAATCCACCATTATCATTTATTGCTAAATGATCCATGAGGCCAGAATGTGAAGTCAATCTAAGCTGAACATTGTTATACCTGATGAGGTTTACACAGCACCCTTCCACTTTCAACTATATATTGTTGGCATCATTTTCTTGAACGATATATGGCACTAAAATTGTTTCTTATTGCCAAACTATAACTATAATACCGTTGCTTGGTAACTTTATTGCGTAGACTTGTCTAGCGTTCTTGGCCGTATTCCATGTTTGTGTGCCAACCCTGTTCTTCATTTCGAAATAATATTGGATAAACCCTGTGTGGAATGAAAACAAATTCGGGACAGTAATATTAAGAAACAGAATGATTTTAATTTCAAAAGGTCACTTGCAATTCGGGGGCGAAATTGTCTTAAACAGATCTTAAGGGCACGAAATTTGATTTAACCGCTCACTACAAAAAAAAAATCATCTTTCTGTTTTACTCTGAATGTTTCTCTATCACTTTTTTTTTGTTTCTACTCGGAAGCTCAACACAGACAAAATTTAAAAGTATTAGTCTACGCAAATAATGGAGTGTAGTAATATTTTTCGATTTTTATTTGTTTTATATTTTTCACAAGGAGACTTTTAATTAGATATCTGTAAGAAAGAAAAAAGAAAAAAAAAGAAGCAAGGCCTCAAGTGTAAAATAAACTTAAATAAATGAAAATCTATCTTAAACCGTAAATCTTTGTTTTCATTCCAGGTTAAGTGATTAAATTTTACATTCCCAATAAGCAAAATATTTTAGCATATTACAAACCGAATATAAACAGATTGGAATTTTTTTTTCTTAACAGGAAAATCGATAAATTCGATCAGAGTGATAGATTTGTCAACACAATATAATTCTTCAGTATCTCTCTATATTTCTGAGATGACATATTATGCACACTATTTACATTATTCGGACTATTGTCCTCGTCTTATTATTATATTATTATTATTACAACATTTCGGCCGTTGTACGCTACGGCTTTCTTCAGGTGGTTGGAAAGTCGAACTGAACCCTTTATTTCGCTCATTGCGTAGGACTGTTCTAGTTCAACGTGCCATGTCTAATGGATGTCAGTTATCTGTTATCTCTTGTTAATTCCCCTCGCCTTAACCATGTATAGAACCCACACTTTTGGGCCCTGTTACTGGATCTAACTAACGCCTTTATCCATTTTGCCATGTGTCCTTGGGTCCCATGGCACATTAGATAAGAGTCTGAGTTCAATACCTGGTTAAGGCGGTGGAGAACTTGGAGAGGAAAATTAACAGGAGATAGCTGATAGTAGATAATGTATTTTCTGTACCCTACACCAATATCAAGATGCACCCACCTCACCTCACCAGCCATAACATAAACTATTTATTCTGCACCATATGTCCTAATAGTGGATATATTGGTGAATCTGGAAATAATTTTAGATTTCGCTTCAACAATCATAAACAAACCATACATCAAAACAATCTTTATTCCCCCATAGCTGAATACTTTAATCAATCAGGACACTCATTAGAAAACTGTAAATGTTTATTGATAGATTCTGATTTCAGTTCCACATACACACGCAGATAAAAAGAAAAATAATGTATTTTAAAATTAAATACATATAAACTAGGGTTAAATAAAGACTTGGGTATTTTAAATCTTTATAAATATTTCAATAGTTAAGCATTTTTTTAGATATAGGTAAAAAAAAAATTATTTTTTTAAAACATCTAAAATATTATTACAGTTAGATTTACGTTAAGAATATCCGAGCACAGTGGCGTTCTATATCACGTGACGTCCGCATTTCGCGACGTACGCTAGTTGTAAACAGTTATTTCTGAAGAAAGATTCAGGTCAATCTGAAATATCAAATATGTATATAAAAAAAATAAATATTTCATAAAAAAAAATATTTTTTTTAATTTGCAACTTTTTAATTTCATTTTCGTATTTTGCTTTTATAAAGTCCACATAGGACGAAACACGTCAGAAATTACCAGTTTTCCTATTGTCATTTCTATTCATATTATATATATATATATATATATATATATATATATATATGTGTGTGTGTGTGTGTGTGAGTATTATTTTGATACGAATGACTTCAGTTCATCTTCATAAACTATTTAATAATATGAAGAGACAATGTTATACAATAATTAAGTTTTTGAATTGTCATTTTCTCGAATTCGGTTCAAACGTCTGTTTCTTTCACGAATGAAAGATACTTTTTTCATTCAATGAATACACCATGATCAGGAAAAGACACTTCCTGTTGTAGTCCCAATCCACACATCACGGAGAAAGTAGGTTTTTCCCCCAATCGATTTTGTTTAGCTGTATATGATAAAATAGGATTTACGTTTGGGATTCTCAAAATAAACACATCTTCCAACAGCAGTAAAGATCGAGACTAAAAATGTATTTTTCTTTGCCATGCCAATAAACGACACCAATGTTTAAACTAAACACCTCCATTCCTATATTTGAAAGTGTAATCAGCATTTAACGTCTTCCGTTTTGTATTTATCATTTATCAGCAGGGCCCTATATTTTCTGGATAACATGCTTCCTTAAGAACTTAAACTAAATTTAGTGCCTCTTTACGTCAGTGCACACATACTCTATCTATTACACACAGACACACACACTCACAAACACACAACCACAGAACGTTTATAATGTCGTCATGATCAGCGACTTTTAATTTATTTGGTTACTTGTCATAATTTTCTTGAAGCATGTATTTTACGATTCAGAGCAGACATTTTATAAGTGCGGTCCTGTTGTTTTTTTTTTTCACAAAAACCTGAGCATGCACAATAAAAATATCCCTACACTTAATAAAAAGAAAGTTTTATAGTCTAATTATTATGTTATTATTAGGAAAAACCAAAAGGAATTTTCATTATTAAATAATATTTTTAGCCTTTTTAGAACGTTTGAAATTTTGGTTACAAAAATTCGTATAGTAAATGGTAGCCACTTTTTTCTGTGGGGAAAAATTTGTTTCGGAATTTTTTGCAACAATCAAATGATTGTCAGATTTCAATGAAACTACATGGAATTATTTACAAATTAATAATATTATTATAAAAACATACATTTTTATAAGATATTGGTAAAAACATTTATTTACATCTGTTAAACACTTCCACAAATTTCATTATATGAAATTTTGTACCATTAAATTTTTATATTATTTATTCGCAGAACAACCTTAGAGAACTGAAATCATTATTATTATTTGTAAAACGAAAGCCGCACTTACTGTAAATCTGCTCTGAACTGAAAAATAACAAATGCAATAAAACTAAGAACTTATTTAAATAGAAGAGCTTTCAAGTAAATTTTTTGATGAATAATGAATTTTTACATTAATTGTTTTTCCTTTATTTCAAATTTTAATTTGAATACTTTATAAAGTTTTAAAACTTTTAAATTATTGTTTTAATTTGTTCCGCTTATTTTATATTATAATTGAGTACAAACCATATTTAAAATCGAAAAGCTTAATACATTTAGGTGATCCCTGTTTTTTGCAAAAAATAATTTCATGTTTTATTTGTATATAAACGTGGCGATTTGTTAAATATGGACGTCCATGCACGAGATTATCTGAAAATAAGAGCGATAAATATGTTAGCTTTTAAGGTACATTCCCTAAAATTCAATAACACTTTAAATTACGGAGAATATTTTATTCAGAGTTTAAGCTTGCTTGTTAGATAAAAAGATACAAAAAAGATGCTCACGTCATATCCCTCAGGTAATATTTACAAATATTTTCCCTGTCGGATGTATTGATAAACTCTGTCTGTCAGCAAGCTGTCAACCTGTCAAAATCTTAAAATAAACACCTAGCTCAGTGTTAGAAAAAGTATTTCTGTGATATTTAAACTTAAATTAAGTACTATTTGTTTAAAAATCAGATTAATTTTAAATCAGCTAATAGTCTTCAAATAAAATTTCAATAAATTATATTTCATTTTTGAAAGATTTTATAATGAAGGTAATTACATTGCTGAGAGATGACTGAAAATGGTGGTAAAATCAGCGATATTTTGCGATTAGAAAACTCTTTCATATCAATTTAAATTAATTATCTAAGACTTCAAAATATTTTCCTCATTGGAAATATTAGAATTCAACTATTAGCCTAAATTTCAACCTAAAATTAAAACTTTAAGAAAGATTTTTATTTTTTGATATTAAAGTTTAAATCTTAGGTATCGCGTTTCTTTCAAGAAAACAAAAATAACTCTTCGAAGATATAACAATTTCAAAATGTCTCTTGTAGAGTCCAACAGGAGAAGATAAGCATGTTTAACTAACTTTTGAACATGAGGAATCACAAATATTGTAACACATGAGGAATCTGAGTCATTATTTACAGAGAAAATTCTTGAGCTTCTCTCTACCTATCTCTCTGCCTATATATGTGTGTGTGTGTATAATCATTTTTTTTAAAAAAAATATGATTCCTTCGCAACATAAGACTTCTCATGTTTCAAAAACAAGAGACAAAACCTCAATATAATTAACGCTAACCCTTTGTATATACACACTAAGTCAAACCACTCTCTGTCTATAATTAAGCATATACCCACATCAATAGAGAAAAGAATCAGCATGAACTCAGCTAATAAGGGAATATTCCAATAACACAGTAATTTTTATAACACAGCCCTTAAAATAGCGGTACAAAAAGCTAATATAAATTATAGAAACAATAGCTTTAACCAGAAGAAAAACAGTAAAAGAAAAATCATTTGGTATACACCTCCGTTCAACCAAATGGTTACTATCAAGCTAGGACATCAGTTCCTAGTTTTAATTGAAAAACACTTTCATTCCAATAGCAGACTTAGCAAGTTCTTTAATATAAAACACCATAAAATTAAGTTACAGTTGCACTGAAAATCTAGAAAGAATCCTAAAGAAACATAATAATAAAATCCTGGAAAAAACACGCATGCCAAAACAGTATCAGTAAAATTCCTAAAATATATTAGACAAAAATACGGAAAATTATGTGATTGTAGAAAACCTGAAGACTGCCCGTTGGAAAATAAATGCCGCACAAAATCTGTGGTATACCAATGCACTATCTCATCCATTGAGAGTCCTAACACTGATAGGATTTACATTGGTTCAAGTAAGAATGAATTTAAAGTTAGATGGAGACAACACAAAAGCTCCTTCAATAATATTAGAAGTAGAAATCAGACATATATATCCAAATATTTTGGGCATTAAAAAGAATTAAATAAAACACCAAAAGTAAAATGGAAAATAATAAATATAACAAGTACTTGTAAAACCTGGGATGACCCTTGCCCTTTATTCCTACATGAAAAACTACACATTATTATGTTTGTAAATAATGAAAATTTATTAAAACATAGATACGAGTTAACGGTTTTTGGCTGACATCAACAACTTTTTGCATTAAACCATTAGCATAAAAAAGTCACAGTCTAATAAAAGGTTTAAATGCGTAAACCAATCATAACATCGAACAACCATTTACGAAGTCGTCAAAAAACACATTGTAGTTCAGTACAGTGCGTTTATGTAAGAAACAGCCATTAGAAAAAAAATAAATGAATAAATAAAATTCTCTAAACAGTTAAATACGCATCATGGTGCCATGGTGCCAGCATCTATCTGTCGCTGTGAATGACCAGACGATGTGAGTACATAAATGCCAACATTTGCTTTGAAATGAACACCCCGACCCTATTTCTTTCTTTTGACCTCTTTCCGAAAGTGACTGATATCTTGATACAAACTAACTCGTATGCCCCTAATCAAATGGCCGTTTCCATAGTAATGAATTTTTCGACTGATCTTGGTTATAAAGATGCGTAAATTTCAAAATTGTTTTTCCTAAATATTCACTTGAGGATGAAACAGGGTTTAATACTTTAGTTCAATTTAATTTCACTAATTATATTAAGGTTTTTGGCCCTTGTATTTTAAACATGATAACTCTTATGCAGCGAAGGAATCATATTTTTTTTAAAAATAATTATAATTGTAGATCTACTTCTGTATGGAGCATTGTTCTTTAAAAATAAAAATAAAAATCCGAAAGTATCCCGGATTATTTCCCTAACGTGTTCTTTCGTATTTTTCATTTGTTAGTATTCAAATATAGTTTTATACAAATATTCTGAAAGATTGAAATTCAAACAAGAAATATATTGCCATATAGTCGTGAAAAATATTTTTATTCATACCTACGCGCACTTGCGATAGCGTTCTTTATAAAAGTCGTTGATAAGTGCATCCCTCGAATTACTTTCACACATGCCACCCTTCAGTTGTTGAATTAGCTGGAATTTATTCATGTATATACGTGGCTTGCTAGATCGTAGCAAGTTACTAACAAAACCATATTGCCAAAAAATGTTTAATGAAACAGATGAAACATGAAGTCCGATTGAGCTTTTCAGGCTATATATGAATTCACGGCAGTATTTTCTTTGGGAGTGAATGATAGATTAAATCGAAGTACAATTCCAACATTTTCGTTCTTCTTTCTGGTGTGAATTTTTTCATGGGTAATTTCCTCCTGTTAATCGAAGTTCTGAAAAGAAGAGAAATAAAATTATGAAAAATCTGACTGGTTATTATAATTTGAAATATTTGTTAAATTTTTTGCAACAGCAGAAATATGTCTCTACAGGGGGATACTGTGAACACAGTGGACTGAAAATTTGCGAAACCATGTACTTTTAGAGAAAACGGCAACAAAAAGAATAAAGAATTTGATATTTTTTCTAATTGAAGGACTTCAAAGATATACATGGTTTACACCTATTTTCATGCCAAACATCATTTTGGTGAAATTGCTTTCGTTATCAATGGATAACATTATGGCAATTTACTATAATATGCTTAACATTGATTTGATGTACACATATTTCACAATGAAAAATGATGTGAAAGTAATCGATACTTTTAGATTCGTTTTATCTGTATGATCCGGATTTATCGTATCCACTTGTTAGAATAATTAACGATTTAATTGCTCAGATGATTAATGGCATTAAAACAGATTCAGTCAAATTGATGTCTTATGATACATAAGAGTTATAAGAACAATAATTGTTTTATTTTGTTCCATATTTTATAACAAGAAAAACAATAAAGCTTTTTGCATAAAACAATCAATATTATGAAAGTGCTCAATATCAGGGATAGAGCAAAGAGAAAATACAAATGTCAACACCGAGAGGTAACTGTCTGCTTGAATACAATTTCATAATATATATATATATTTGTGTGTGTGTGTGTGTGTGTGTGTGTATGTATGTGTGCGTGTGAATATTTTAAAGCACAATAGGAACTTTGTCTGCAGCTGCACGCGATCTTCGTTTTACAGATGATATTGATGCGTCCACATATCTTGGATCAACAGTATCTTCTGATAAAAACTTATACAGATAAATACAATGCAGAATAGCCAAAGCCAGGACAGCATTCGGTAAACTTAAACATAGGTTATGGAACACTAAAGACCTTTCTTTCAGAGTAAGGTCGACGTATACAGATCAATCGTTCTATTGTGCTGAAACTTGGACCCTGTACCGCAAGCACATATATCAACTTGACGTGCCATATGTGATATATAATAGGATTACAAGATCAAGAATTGTGTAATACAGAAGAAATGTAACAACAATATAGGCACTGAAACCATTATAACAAAGATACAACTTAGGTGGGCTGGTCATGTTGTGAGAATGGTTTAGAATAGGATTCCAAAAATGTGATGCATGGACAACAACCAAACTCAAAGTGTTCAATTGGATGTCCATTCTTACGCTACAAAAACAACTTGAAAAGTCTCAACTTTGATTTGAAAACCAGGGAAGCCCAAGCATCAAACCGAAAAGTGTGTCGTATGACATGTTTCCTTAAGTTAAATGGTTTTGAAGACAGTAGACAAAAGCCGTGTGATTAGCTTCATCAAACTCTAAGGTAGAGAGGTCATAAAAACCTGCTTTAACAAATTTCATCTTTCAATGTGACTTCGACGCCCACAGCAATACTGGGCTAGTATCATACTAAAGAAAGCACAATTGAAATATGTCTTATCATTAGCTTATTTTCGAGAGAAATGGCACCATCCACTGCTGAACCTCATTTATTGCTCACGATAGGAGATTCTATCTCATATGTGTGTGCGCGCGCACGCGCGCGCGTGAGAACTCTGTAATTATTTTGAATTCATCCGTTGTAGCTATGGAATTTTTTGCAAAAATCCCCACCACATCGGAATGCAAATTTTCTTATAGTTACAATAAGATTTTCTTTGTAATTTACCACTGAAGATGATCTTGAAAAAGATCGAAAGTACTTGGATCAAAAAACAAAAAAAACAACGGCGCGTTCCTTTTTGAATTTCCACGCTAACATCAAGATACTGATTAGAAAACTGGAAAGGATGTGTATAAAATAAATAGACAAAACATATCTATAATATTCAATGAAAAATGTTTGAATTAATATATGTTGCTATATATATATATATATATATATATATACTACTGAAAAATATATATATATATATATATATATATATATATATATATATATACGAAAAATTTAAAACTTTATTCTACATTCAAAATCATCACTTAATACGACACAATAATTTTTGAAAGAAAATGGTTATTTTTTCGTGATTTTATAGCATGTTTATTTTATAATTTTGGAATATATTATATTTTGTATTGTGCACTCTTTTAAAAATAGTATTTTGGTTATTGGAATTTATTGCGTATACACCAAACCTATACTTGGGTATCTATCTATCTATCTATCTATCTATCTATCTCTCTCTCTCTCTCTCTCTCTATATATATATATATATATATATATATATATATATATATATATATATACAGACAAAATATTTGATATATGACTAGCAAATATAACCCCTACTCACTTAAATCAATTACCCGTGTTAGTGCAAGGTATATAAATAAGTAAGTTGGCATCAAGAGTTCATTTTTATATGTAAGTGCTGCAATAATGATCAAAATTATATCATATGTTTTACATTCAGATTTCAAGAGCATATCATTTCCGAAATAATCTACAGTTAATATGGATACGGGCTGTTACGTTTAATATTCTTCAATACTTATCAGAAATGTTGTCGAAAGGGAAAAATAAACTGTCGCCATGACATTGTGTGGATAAAGTCGTACCGATTCGATAAATGGACGGAGGCTTTCCTAGCAACCACGATTTGATAGAACGACTACTGTGACCAAATTGCGCTGCTGACATCATTAATAAATATGAAGGAAGAAATAGAGCATATTGAGTATCGCACGTTGCCTATGGAACTGTGTAGCTTGAGGTGAGTCAAACTAAGTGCCAAGTCCCCATCGTCTAAATTATCTTTACTGAGCACAAGACCATAGGAACTTGTGTTGTGTCAATAAAAGGTCACCGGCTCCGTTATGTCCTGAATGAGATAATCAGCAGTCAACAACGTTGTTACGCTACGGATATGTCGAAAACAGAATGCATTATAGAAAAACACCAAGGCAGTGGACGCAGTGTGATGATGACTAGAACAAATTATGCTGGGAAACAATAGTTTCAATTTATTATTTGTAATGGTTTTTGCAGCATAACAACAATTTTAACACCTGTACAAACCAATTCTTCTACGTTGTCAATATCTTCTTTCAACAGGAATGTGAGCCTTACTACAATACAAGAGTTGCATAGCAAACATGACGTCTTTCTTTTTCTACGACGAAATATTCCGCAGAATTAATTACTCCCCAGTGCATATAAGATATATCAGAGCAACAAACTTTCTACGCAGATTGCAAAATGCAAGTTCAGCTTCAGTTGACAAGTATAAGTACATATATATATATATATATATATATATTGATATTTAATCTAATATATATATATATATATATATATATATATATATATATATATATATTGATATTTAATCGAGATTTGGTTGTTGAATATATGAACTCATGTCTTTCTCACACCCGGAATTTGAAATAGGCGTGCCGATTACTCTTTCAACATTTTTGACATCGTTTACACTAACCCAACGACCTATGTCTAATGAAATCATACAAAAAACAGAAAAATACTGAATACCCTTTAGAATGCTGTCAGAGATAGATAATCGCCTATGATTATATCAGTTCTGTCAAGATGTATAACTCATTATTTTAGAAGACATATATCAATTTTGAATTCCCTACAGATACATCAGAGATAGATAGATGGATAGATAGATAATTGTCTATAATTTGATCAGTGCTCTCAAGTTGTTTTATAACTCATTATTTTAGAAAAATAAACGTATAAATGCTGAATTCCCTACAGTCACATCAGAGATAGATAGATAGATAGATATGAACAAGATGATCGACACATAAATATATGAATGTGGAAGATAGACTTATACAGATAGACTGGAATATTGACATATAGATATACGCAGATAGATATAAATATAAAAAAAACCTGAAGTACATAGTCAAATACATATATAGACCGATAGAGATAGAAAGATAATGAAGATTTTGAATCAGAAAGATATATATATATATTTATATATATATATATATATATATATATATATATATATATATATATATATATATATAGAGAGAGAGAGAGAGAGAGAGAGAGAGATAGATAGATAGATAGATAGATAGATAGTATAGATAGGTTAGTGTTATCAATGGACAGTTTCCTATATTCCCACATTGCACTGTTCATGCAAATACATACTTTTAACGATTTTTAATAAGTATAGATTTGTATAAAACTAAAAAAAAATATCAACCTGGTACCAATGAAAATGCATAAATCATTTTTGAATTTCATATAATATTAAAACATGAAAGTAAACAGTCAATTGCTGATAACTTCTGACGAGTGGACGGAACGATTGCTGGAGTTGGTTTGCTGAAGGTAACATTAATAATGTAAGTGAAAAATTTTATATTTGTATTAATCATATTAATGCACTAGCTCTAATATCAAGCACTTTATTGCAAGACCTCTTGCCTAAAATGTTTATTGCTTTAGTCTCCCATTGGTTGACATTATTTTTGGATTCACTTTATTTTTGTTACCGCTATATATTTTTTATATGATGAAGAAATTATTTAGCTTATGTGTTTCACAATATCAATGAATGTTAGGGTACCGTACCTTTTATTTGGTGAGGAATTCGAAATCTGAATGATGAGATTATTCTCTCGTCACTAGCGTTTACTTCTGAGACCATATATTTCATGAACCCAGCTATATTTTCGGTTGCAAGGTAGACTGAACACATTGTCTTTGGAGTGCAGGCAATCTCAAGAAAGAACTAATCTAAATTAAAAACAGTGAAAAATATAACGGATATCTATACAAAATTCTTTCCCAATATTTCATGATCATTCACAGATAATAAAGAAAAGGAATCTGTGGGGTTTTGTTTTTTGCATATCATGCAGATACCTGGTACAAATGGCCCTTCTTCTGCGCGTTTCCCCACTTGGTCATTCTACTAAAATATTATAAACGCTATAATAACTATGATATAAATAGCTATTAACCAAATATTAATAACTATTAACCAAAACATTTGCCAATGTCTGTCGTAAAGAATTACTCGAAATGCTTGGGTAAGCTTGAATTATTTCGGCAGGATATTAGAATAATTTAGAACTTATACTTGAAGAAAACTGTCTTCTTAAAGATAGAAAATGGATTTTGTCAACATAGAAAATATAGAATAAAAAGGGCCGTAAGACAAGGATGTGTCTTCTCACCAGATGTATTCGATCGATACGGCGAAGCAATCATGAAGGAATTAGAATGCATATCAGCATACATTATTGGCGGTCACAATCTTAACAACATTAGATATGCAGATTAAACTGTGTTAATGGAAGACAGAAAGGAAACTACAGGATCTCCTAGGGAAGGTAGCAAAGAAAAGCGAGAAGAAAAGACTAAAATTTAAATGTAAGAAGATAAAATATATTTGTGTCAACCAAAGAAACAGTCCAACAACCGAATTCCAAACTGGAGGTACCACTTCAAAAAGTTAAATATTTAAGAAATATTTTAACGGAGGAAAGAAAATGCGAAACTGAAATCCAAAGTCGAATTGGGATAGAGAAAGATGCCTTTCAAAAAGAAATCAAACTACTAAAAAACAAAAAAAAAACAATGTTATGTGATATTGGTACTACACTATGGCAGTAAATGCGTGACCATATCCTCTCTGATGGAGGAGAGACTTGAGGTAACCGAAATACATTTCTACAGAAATATGTTGAGAATCTAATTGGCTGAACCCGTGAGCGAGGAAGAAGTTTTAGAGAAAACTGAAGCAGAATGGTCACTTATATATAGCAACAGAAAGAGTTGAATTTTTTAGGGACGAAGGATAGAGGAAAGTAAGCGCATAGCCAACCTAACGAGTTTATGTAAATGGTTGGCAGAAGAGGGATTAGGAGCTATAGCAAATATGCAAACATTTATAAGTGCTACAAAGAACAGACAATAGTGGAGAGTCATGATCACCTACGTCATGAAGTGACAAGACACAAATAAGAAGATGAAAATAAAAAGAAGTAGAAGAATATAATTCACACGCGACTCTCCGATTTCTAATTCTGAGCCGTTTTGCATTAGACCACCTGCATATCCAAGCTTACAGTGCCTGGTATTACCAAAGTACCCCATCTATATACTGATCAGGCTTTGATAATATGTACGTGAAACGGTGTTACAACGGGATAGGGTCGTAAATTGGAAGTGTGGTGAGAAAGAATTCGAAGATGCACCAAAATAAAAAAATGAAACCTACTTAAGAGATATATTTATTAATTTATTATTATTATTCTTATAAGATAGGATTTTTTTCATCCAAAGTAAGGCAACAAATCCATTAAAACGTAATGGGTTACTGCGTATGAGAGAATATATATGGCACAAAATTTGATAAAGTAAAATGCAGAAAAAAGAAAAGTGTGCCGAACTGCTATTTCCTATCGAGCAAATAAATAATAATAACAGTGAACTGATGTTGTGACATCGAAATCCGAAGGCACATTGAGACAGCAAAACATGACTTACAAAAGTTAAGCCATCATTAGGAAAAAAAGAATTCAAAACAACGAAAAGAGCGCTAAACTGTTATGTAAAACCACTCGTCATATATGAAATTTAATAACGAAACAATACCCACAGAGACGAAAAAGAGATTCGAGACAACAGAAATAGAATTCTGAGTGTACCGAAAATATTTGTAACGAGAAAGTTTCAAGTAAAAGAGAAATAGAAAGTATTTTGTGCTTAAAATCAGAAAATATAAAGATTTCTAGGACACTTTCTGAGGAAAGACGGATTGAAGAACGTGACACTCGTGGTCACTATTAAATGCAAAAGAGACAGAGAGAAACAGTGAGTAAAGAATCTAACAAGACTGTGTAAACTGATAGTGACTGATGGTAAAGGGGGAACAATTATTATAAGAGCTAAAATATATAGGTAGTTGTACAGTGTGATAATCGCCAACGTCCTAAATTGTCACGAGACATCGAAAAAGAAGAATGCACCTGTGCGTCGACGTTTGATTTTCCTATTACATGATTTTTTTAAAAACTTATGAAACGCATTATAAATTAATTTTAAAACCGTTGTATGGCATTTATAATTGTCTATTGTGAAGACGGACACACACACACACACACACACACACACACACACACACACACACAGAACTATGACTTAACGAATGCCACGCTAATGAAAAAAAAGAACATGATTCTTTAAGGGAAATACCATAAAAATACCATAAAAGCTTAATAATAACATTACTACCAACTAGAAAAATACGACTAAAATATTATATTACATCGCCTTTCCTCCATGATTCCATTCTTAAATATCTAACTTATATCTATCTAATACAATGAGTATGTGCATAAAAAAGATCAGTCGCAGATTACATTGAAATGACACATCACTACGCAGGAAGACCAAACAAAGATGAATAAATTAAAATTTTCCTACTAGATATACACACATACACAATTAAGAAAACACACATACAAAGTTACATATGCTCAAGACGTTCCGATGCCCGCTTAGACATACAAGAATCTTTAAAAACTTATATGCATACAGAATTATCTCCTATTTTAAAGACCGTGGTACGTGACTGACCAATAAGAATTGACCCAAACGGAATGATAAATACGAAAGTTCTGTCTTTTTTTCTGTTTTCTCTCATTATCTGGTGACGTTTTCATAATAGTGAAGCATGTTAGATTGATACACGTTTCCTATATGTTCTTTATCTTATCATCCTGTCGGATTCCGATCCATATTTTTGTTCATGCATCTGGTCTTTAATTATCTCTCTCTCTAACTTGCTCACACACAGACGCACACACAAATATATATATATATATATATATATATATATATATATATATATATATATATATATATTTATAGATAGATAGATAGATAGATGTGTGTGTGTGTGTGTGTGTGTGTGCTAACGTTCTGCGCAAGAGACATTTGCAAAAAGCATCAAAACACTGACCTGAAATCTTGAGTCATATGCGCAAATCATCTCCTCTGATCGAGGCTGTGATATGGATAACATGCATCACGTCAAAATGATTCAAACATCTAGATATTCAGCTATATACAAGTGCTTTCTAAGATTAATGATTCACTTTCAGTGAATGAACCCTGAGAGTCTTGGCAATGACACTTCGTCTTCGAACATTATGGACTGGCGCTACAGAATCACAGACAAAGAACGGTAACATAGATGCAATATAGATATATAGATGCAATTGCAAATTTCTTTGAACTGCTTCCATTGATCTGAGAAAAGTTATTTGCAGTATATTTTCTTTTGAGGAATGAAAAGTTGAAGTTGGCGGTTGATAGGGTATTCTAGTGTGATTCTATATGCAGATCGAGGAGAGTTCTAACTGAAAACAAATATATATATATATCTGAAGAGCCTAATATATATATTTTTTAAACCTAAAACAAAATCTGCTAATCCTTGCAGTGTTAAAATACGCTTATATTACAAAGATAAGTAGAAATTTAAATTCTTTGTACGATTCTGTTTTATATGACGCATCTACAAGGAATGCTCAAAATGAACGCATTTTGAGCGACAAGTACTTAACATTCTAGAAGATGATCATTTTTGTAAATTTAGAAAAAACTAATGAAAATGACTAAGATTTGAATAATTTCGTAGAACAAAACTAAAAATATTTTGAAATATTTTATCCCATTTATTTTTTTAAATTTGTCCTGATGTTAATAATATAACTATTTTTCTATCAAAAATTAAGATTCATTGATGTATATTTTCATGTATCGTAAAATCTTTCCGCAATTTAAATAGTGTCCAATTTGTATAATATTCATTAAATTTATTTTATTGATTGAAACAATCTCATATATTTGCTACATTCATTTCCTGTTCATCTAAGCTATAAATCGTCCATTCTCCGGCACTTTGTAAGCAGCATCAAACATTTCTCCATTTCACCCCGGGAAATGAATATTTTGGTCTTAACTGCCCTACAACTTCATAAACGAAAGCAAAATCTACCGAATCCTTGTTTTAACGATATTTTTAGTTCATTCATACGTAATTTTCGTTTGTGCTTATTAATTTTATTCTTCGAAAAATAAAATAATATATGTTATGCAATTACTGACCGACTATTGCATCTAATGACTTGTGGTCATTTATAAAGTGACCCTGCGTTACTTTCTTGTGGAAGTTTCCGGAGGTTTTGAGGTGAAAATCTTTTCGACGAAATCTTACATCAGCTTTTCATTCGGACTCGTTTTTCCCATCAAAAGCTTTTTGAACCGATCGCAAAACGTAATAATCGGCCAGTTCAATGTCAGCCAAATATGGCAAATAGGGTAGAAGAGACGAGCTGAGTTCAAAATATGTTTCTTCGTCTTACTATATTCCGATTTGCGTTGCTACAGAGGACAACAAATTCTTTGACCCACTGTTTACGCAGTCACAGCAATGCTAAAATAAAGATATTGTCATGTAATTATAATAAGCCACGTATGATTATTAATTCACATACGACACATGTAATTATAATTGGTTGCCACAAATGGAATGTATTTACTTAATAAATTAAAATTTATTTTACACAAATATTTTACAGTACTATTCCATGTTTTTCCTCATATGAACTTGCAGCAATGCCATAACTAATTTTTACTCAATTAAGTATTCTCAAGATTGAATAATTTTCTAATATTGGTGACGTCATCTTAATGTCACTTGCTTTACTTTCCGGCTATTCTGTTCACCCCGCCCTAAGCTCGTTATTAAAGAGCATGTATTAAACAAAATAAATATCGGTCTTAGCATTTAAAAGTGATTAAATTTTAAACTTGAAACATTTCTTTAAAAAGAAACAAAAGATGTGTTCCATCATTCCCTATTTTATATTTTCATTAACAAATTTACAATACTCTTCGATCACTATACAATACATCTTCTGCAATATTTAGAAACGCTACAGAGTCCGACCTCACTATCTAAAATGTCAAGTACATATTTCGGATTACGTTCCGTTTCACTGTTTTCATGACCCCGGTCCTGTGTTCGAACCCTATAACTACCATCAACTCCTAATATTCCCCAACAAATTCTAACGACGAGGAAAATGTGACATATTTCACTATTTTTCTTGTCAGACTAGT
>CAHIKZ030000136.1:3752500-3760000 GCA_903632075.3 Acanthosepion pharaonis
CGTCGAAAACCAAATTAGTTACATTTCATCATCGCCGATCAAATCCTGAATTATCACTAAGCACTATGAATGTATGTTACATCATGGAGACCACGTATCCTGGACGCCTATTGGGCTTCAAACTCAACACAGACCACAAGTGGAGCTCGTACAAACAATCCATTGTTAAAGATATTGGAAAAATTATCTGTTTCTTGTACCGCTCCAGTAAGTATCTGACTCCTCGAGCATATCATCTACCTTTACAAGAGGAAGAACAGACCGAAAAGTATATACTTCTGTCAGACGGGGGAATTAATTTCCCAGTCTTTACTTTCCAATCTCAATAGAGTCCAAAATCATCTCCGAGACCTTGTGGATGATAAATTATTTTATCACAGACAAAATGTTGCAATCGTCTCATTGCTCAATCGCTATTTCCATGAAAAGTGCTCCGACGAACTACATTTCTCAGTTTCATCAGTTCCAAACTTCACGGTTAAGACTCACCATGCTGCATACTTTGTAGTGAACCACTGTATTCCATTGGTGAGATGTAAGCTCCAATCAACCAGATTCTTCCCGCGAAGCGCTGCAATATGAACCGTCTTCCAAACGGATGCTTCCTCGATAGCTACAATGTCTTCCTACATATCAGCAAAAATCTCGCATCTTACTTTGTAACCCTCTACCTGGATGTTCCCTGGTCTTGTACATGTCGGGTCATCACTTTAAATACACAGAACGTTTAGACCGTTGTACAGTCCGTCCTTAGTCATGTGATAGTAGCGGGTATCTTACTTGATGGATTGTAGTTATAAATCATTTCATTTATCAGAGATCATTGCTCGAAGAAACATGGAAATATTGCTGTAGAAAATATAATTTTGATAAGTGTGATACTTAATTTTCCATCTATTTTAACATTGTTTTTTATATTAACCGTGCATCTCTGTCTTTTTGATAAATACTTTCATTGTAATTGTTCGGATGATCTCTTGGCTATGGTAGCGAGACTTTTTTAATTTAAGCTCAGTACTAAAATGGCGTCGAGATTTCATCAATTGAGATTTGAAGTTGCTAGATGTGACCGTAAATTCTTTTCTAACACTTTCTGTTCTCGCTTGTTGATCTCACTCACAGCTTCATGCTTTCCAGCTAACTTTAATCTGCAAAACATTAAATTTAATGTCAATTGCTATCTACTTCCGTCTTGATTATTCTTTCCCCTTCCCTCTCATTATTAATGTTTTTTTTCTTAATTCTTCCTCACCCTGTAACTCCTTGTATCTTAGTGACACTACTGCCTTGTATGGGGTTATACTGATTACAAAATAGAATTCTTTACAAATACTAACAGAAAAAAAATGATAAGACGTATACACAATACGAATGTGTGGACAGCCCACAATCTGACAGTACGTGATGAAAAATGTAAAGAATTAAAAGATGGAGGTATCAAACCTAAATGTACTATGCATCATTATTTGACTTTGCAGAGAACACTTTTTCCCAGTCCAACTCAACTTTACTAATTTACATGAAGACGTACAAAATTTGATATTCTTACTTGATCAATTAAATTTAGACATCGACTAAATTCTATCACGAGTAACAGTAATTTTGTTTTGCATTGATGAAGAATGATTATGTGTGATTAGTGGTGATAATAGTGTCATTGTCGCATCTGGTTTTCTTTAATAAGATTCTAACTAATAACAGTCCGGATACAACTTACATACATATATGTGTAAAATCGCCAGAGACGAAATAATTCATTATGTATCAAGAATTTTATAGAGTTTTTCTCCTATCCTATAACTGTTTGTTCTATATTAATTATTTAACTAAGAACATACTCCGATCTTTAGTGAATATCTATGCGTGCGATACAAAAAATTTTAGGTGCACCTCCAAAAATCTGGCAGACCAGAGCCTGTCATCTAATCTCAACTCTGAACTAAGCCTGGTAGCTCAGTGGTGGCATCTAAAATTCAATACGTATAAAAGCAAAGTAGTGATGTTCCTCAATTATCGAGACGACCTTGAACGTTCAAGCTGGTGGGTGTTCTCCTAAAGGGTCTCCATGCCTTGAAAATCTATTAGGCTAAAAGATCAGCCCAGGCCTCAAGTCGAACACATTTGTACGGTATTTTGCTAAAGATGCAAGAAAGATAGTCGGTTCATTGTACCGCCATTAAGTATCTGGCTCCCTTTGCTCTATTTGAGTTTTGCAAGAGCCGGAACAGAAAAGAATGAACTATTGCAGACGTATTTGAGCTGGAACTTCACAGTCCGCCCATGGCTATCTCGAAAGAGTTCAAAACAACTACGCTACCATGTGATTGATTAATTCTTTTTCCATCGTAAAAGCCCTTTCCTACAGATGAAACTTCGCAAGCTTCACGCTATCTTATCCCTATTTCGATGGCAAAAGTTTTGATGAATAATATTCTTTGCTTCCACCAGCTCTGAGCTTTGAAGGTGTTAGCCGCCATGCAACGCACAGAAAGAATGAAACATCCTCATTCCTTTCGGAACAACTAATGTCTATTCCGGCATCTTCTTCCCAAGACCTGCTGCTTTCAGTGTCACTATAATAAAACTCTTCCGAAATATCTAAATTGTTTGATTTTTCACATTTCCAGTTTGCAATATGCATGTTGAGTTATTACGTTTGTTGACAACGGTACATTCTGTATTCTTGATATTAATGTTTAGTCCTATATTCGAACTTTCCTTCACTACATGGCCTAAGAGCTTTGTTGTTTCCTTTATCTATCTGCTATCAAAATTTTTTTTATCTGTATATCTTATGCTGTTAAGATTGTGTCCACCAATAATGAATCCTGGTAGAACTTCTAAGTCAGTCAGATTCACTTCACTGTAGAGGTTAATAAGTCCGGTGTGTTGAAACATACGTTATTTAGACATTATTTATTTTTGGATATTTACTGCAGTAATTATCTAACCGTATGCATTCTGTTTTCTGGCAGTATATTATTATTATTATTATTATTATTATTATTATTATTATTATTATTATTATATCCTTCCCAAATATGTCAAGTTTACATAGCAGTTCCAACAGATTTTTTGACGTACTTTTTTTAAACCCTTTTGCATAATCTATGAAATACATTAAACATTCTTCAGCATTTTTATTGTTCTTTCTGAAAACATTCTGGCCATAAATATCACAGTCTTTTTCCCTTTTCTTTAACGAAGCCGCACTGTTCTTGTCCTATTTCCAATCTAAAACTGTTGCACGCATTATTCATCAGAATGCCGGTCATAATTTTTTTTCACATTAGTTTGCACCCGGATTCTTAGGCAGTGCTATAAAATGGCTATACTTAGATCTTATGCTATATATATATATATATATATATATATATATATATATATATATATATATATATATATATATATATATATATCATTTACAATGTCTGTAATGTTGTCAATACCGAAATAATTTAAAATTCCAAACGTCTTGATTCCGTTTGGACCTGCGGTGGTTTCTTTTCAATTTGCCCAGTTTAATTTCATTTTAGATGATAATATTTTGGGTTCTTCTTATATATATATATATATATATATATATATATATATATATATATATATATTAAATTTAAAAAAAATAAACACTTTGTCTGAGGATCGCAAAAGCGTGAAACCTAGAGTCACAAACTCACATTAATCCAACCGGATATATATATATATATATATATATATATATATATATATATATCTGTGTCTGTGAATATATAAGATGCTTCGTCTTTGTTTTTAGATATTTATATAATATCCAAAGACAAAGTTATTGGTTTTGATGTTGCATCTCGACTTAAGTTTCTTTTCCATTGCCTTAATATCGCTCCCTTGTTTCTTTCCTGTAAATATTTTCATGATGACCTTTCCTCTTTGGTATCTCGTTGAACGAATTGAAGCGCAGTACAAGATTGCCAGTTAGGTCTTATCATTATACCGTTCAAATTACTTTATGTAAGTGCTATTTTAAATATTATATATATGGCGATGGAATCATATTTTTAAATAAATAATTATATTTACGCTCTACTTTTGTTTCGGGCACTGTTTTTTTTTTAAATAATAACAAAAATACTAAGGCACTTTGGATTATTTACCTAACGAGTTCTTTGCTATTTTCTATATATTTTCAAACACACACACACACACGTGTATATATATATATATATATATATATATATATAATAAACACGGTCATAGCAACATGCCGAATTTCATTATGGGCAAGAAATGTGTTTTATGTAATTTGAACGCAGCAATATCGTTGGTGACTGACGAAAGGGTCCGAGTGTTTCTACTATAATTACCTGGTACAAATAATTCAAGTGTTTACATTGCATGGGTATAAAATTATGGAAAATTCAGTCAGTGCAAATTTTGTTGGGGGAAATCTCTTTTTGATGTGAGAATCGGAGGAGAATGTCGGATTGGATGTAGCTGTTAAAAAAAGTACCAGTCGAACACATTTTACAACGGGGCAAGGTAAGTTTATGCCGATTCGCTACAGCAGGAGCAATTCATGATGTATTCTATTCCAAGCAAACAGAGGTCATCTTATGTTAAGAATCTGAACACTGGATAATAGTTTATTAAAAAAAAAAAACTCAAATTTGGCCGAATGAGATTCAGATTCTGATGCGACATACAGAAGATTCAGAATCTAGTGTAAACAACATTTCTGCATGGAGACATAAAAACTTGTGTCAGGAGTTTCGGGGTTGGTAGTGCTATATGCCTATAGGTAATAATTTTAGTAATTGCAAATATTGTGACACTTGTTATGAATGAAATATTTTTTCTGCTGCAGCCTATTTTGGTATTGTGACTAATCACCGAATTTGGTTGATTCGTTGCGGACAATGTATGTTATCTACATTGAAAACCACGCTCCGGAGAGCTATTTAAATATAGTAGCAGATTGGTTTATGAAATACAGCAAAGTGTTTTTGTTTTGTTTTTTTTTTTTTTTTTGTGTGTGTGTGTGTGTGTGTGTGTGAAAGAGGTCTCCACAGTTAACGGAACTCAAACCTACATAAATCTTTTAATCTCTGGTGGAAATGGTGATTGCAGTCATGGCTGTGCAGCCAATCAATCTATAAGAATTGCAGGAGGCCACGTTAACAGCAGAGATGAAACTGCGAATGAATGCCAGAATCGAATCTATGCCAGCGAGAATTGAAGCGGTTCTAAAAGCAACATGTATTTAATTCCTATACAAGAAGAGTTTAACTAATAAATTGACGGGAGATTATATATATATATATATATATATATATATATATATATATATATATATATATATATATATGTATGTATGTATGTATGTGTGTATGTGTGTTTTGTGTGTGAGTAAAAAATAAAATGTAAAACACTAATCAGTCGTAATTTTTCTAACGAGAAAAGCTTGCTAACTATTGCACCGCCTAGAAATGCCCAGTGTGATCGACTATATATTGCATCTAGGCACATCGATTAACAAGAATTTAAAATTTAAACTAGCGCCGTCCTTCTTTTAAAATAACAACAACACATACACACACACACACACACACACACACACACACACATATATATATATATATATATATATATATATATATATATATATATATCAGGTTTCCATTAAGTTCTGTCCGAATTTTGAATAAAGAAAACAAGTGACCAAATGTTACATTTAATTACAGATTGACCTTTTGAATGTTATGAAAAGCTAGAAAATACTTTTAGATTGCAAGATTTTTTGGAAAATAATAGTGATTTACTGAGACATATCCTACTAATTAACCCATAGCTGGGGAAGAATAGGTGGTTCCATACCTATGTCAAGGTTATTTGCATATAAATGAATATAAAGAACACAAGAATTGGAACATTTCTTTCTGATTCCAAGCCATTATCCATTACACCATCCGCACACCTATGCTTACAGCACGTGATATTCCCAAGCGATCACCCATCGAGTTTATTGACCAATATCGTCGTTGCTTAACTTCGCTGATCGTACAAGAACTGGTGTTTCAACATTATATATATATATATATATATATATATATATATATATATATATATATATATATATATATATATATCAGGTCATCCCATAAGTTCTGTCCAAATTTTAATAAAGAAAACAAGTGACCAAATGTTACATTTAATTACAGATTCAATCAACAATGTATTTTCCCTGATTGTCTATGACTTTCTTCCATCTATTAACAAGCTTACTACTTCCATTACTGTAAAATTATTTTGGCTTTGATTCGAAGAACTCACAAATATCAGTTTTAACCTCTTCCTGTGTTACAAAAGCTGTTTCTTCTAAATGATTCTGTAAGCTACGAAACAAATGGTAATCTGAAGGAGCAAAATAGGGAGAATAAGGTGGATGAGGAATTTTCTCCCAACCAAGTTCTTCGCTCTTTTGTGACGTGATTCTTGCAGTGTCGGGTCGCGCATTGTCCTGATGAAACATCACCCCTTTTCAATTCACTAGAGCAGGTCTTTTTTTGCTCAAACTTGGTTCAAACGCTCTAGTTGCTGACAGTATATTTGAGCATTAATTGTTGTTTAGATTGTAAGAATTCAAAGTGGAATATTCCTTGGCGATCCCACCAGATTGAAAGAATTAAATTTTGCCCATGAAGTTTCCTTCTCAGCTGTGGCTGGGGTCCTTCCCCTTTACCAAGCCACTGTCTCCGAAGCTTAACATTTCGATAAAAGATCCATTTTTCGTCGCCAGTCACAAGTCTATCCAAAAAATGTGAAAAAATTTGGCGAGAATGGAGAGAAGAGCAGATGTCAACTCGGGATTTAAGGTTGTTTTCAGGCAATTCAGGAGGCACCCATGACGATAAAAAGTTGTATGGTTTGAACTGAGAACTACTGCCAATTCCTCAACTGATACATTAGGATTTTCTTTAAGGGCTGCTTCAGGAAGCTTTTCATCAAACTAAACTGGACGTCCGGTTCGATCTTCATCTTCAAGGATGAAATCTCCACCTATATATATATATATATATATATATATATATATATATATATATATATATATATATATATATGGATTTGACTAATTGGAACGCGGTTCGATGAAGACATAAATGACGAAGCACGTCACACGAAAAAATTTTCATTTCATCATAAATCTTCATATATAAAAAATCTAATAAGACATAGAACATTTACTTTAGTAAATTATATCTATAAAAATAACGTATAAAAAAAAAATAAATTAAATAATTTTCGGTATGGATCCATTTCACTATATATATATATATATATATATATATATATATATATATGCAAACGTGAAAACGTTTTTACTTATGGTGATAAATATTTGTTGCCAAATAAAAACATCTACCTTGATAAAGTCTTTCAGAAGAAGAATCGTATCAGTTAAGATGATTTTTTTGTGATTATGCGTATTGCGTGATTACTGATATATATATCAATCATATCTGAAAT
>CAHIKZ030000136.1:3765000-3805000 GCA_903632075.3 Acanthosepion pharaonis
AAATAACGTATAAAAAGAAAATAAATTAAATAATTTTTTTCATATATATATGAATATATATATTATATATATATATATATATATATATATATATATATATATATATATATATATATATATATATATATATATATATATATATATATATATATGGTGTCTCAAAATAATGTATACACTTTTGAATCGATATAAATTATTCAATTTATGTGTTTTGACTATATGATTAATTTGTTTGTTTAAAACTTAACGACCCATCGATCAGCAAGAGATCATTTAAGGTCAAACAGTTGTTTTTTTTGTTTCTTTTCTTTTTCATTAAAAAAGGTTGAAATGCTTTCAAAGACTTTCCCTTTCCTTTATTATATGATTTATTATATGATTAATACAAGAGAAAGAATACAAATTTAAAGAATTTGAGAGTAAAATATACAAAAAACATAGAAAATTAACTTTAATAAGATAAAAGCTACTTGAAGCAATGGCAGAATATTCATATAATGATGAGTTCGCGTCAGGTGCTCAAAATGGTTGCTGTTCCGTTTAATACACTTTTCATATCTTGATGAAATAGACCTATAAACGTCCACTATCATTTCCTCTGGTATTTGAGCATCTTCTTCTTCCGTAACTCCCCTCATTTCAGCAATTGTTTCAGGCTTTCTGCTGCAAAAGTTCTCTTTTAGAAACCCCCACAAAAAGAAATCCAAGGGTTTCAAATCTGGTGATCTAGATGGGTATTCAACTGTCCCTCTTTTACCAATCCATCTGTTGTGCATATTTTCATCCGTATAAGTTTTCACATCAATTAATTAATATTTAAAGAGTATATACATTCATAAAAATAAGGTTTACAGGTTCTATATTTAAAGAGTTTAAACATTCATAAAAATAAGTTTTACAGGTTCGATTCCTGTCAGAGAACGCATATGGTCTACTAAATTTCGAGAAGAATATTCAAGCCGGTAAATGTTATTAATACTGTATAATTAACAAACAGAACATTTACTTGAATAAATAATATCTACAAAAATACAATAACATACAAACGGGAAAATATATTAAATAATTATTGTCACTCTCAATTTCAAATTATTAATATTTAAAGAGTGTATACATTATTTTGAGACATATATATATATATATATATATATATATATATATATATATATATATATATATATATATATATATATATATATATATATATATATATATATATATACTATTGTTCACTCGGTAGAAGGCTTAAAAACAGTCAAGGTAGAGGGTTAATAAATGAATCTTTTATAACGATGTACATTATGATATTGAGAATAAGTAACAGCTGAACATCGAATGGAAATGATTCAAATTTTAATGATCGGGAAAGTATCTTGTCGAGAATATTTTCCATGATGCAATAGTTTTCAAAAGAAATCTGTTTGAGTGGAACTTCCTCTTCACAAATGAAACATGAATGGAATGTGGGTGAGTCAACTGAATCTATGTGAAATGATTTCGGGAGATCTAGTCTGATTCTGTGCCCCAAACCAGTGGCAGATATTTAGTAAGCAAATGTTCCTATTATAGTCTCTTCGACAAACACGTTTTGCTGAAAGTTTACGACTTTTTGCCGTACTTAACTAAACTTAAATGACAGGTGATAATTATGATGATGAAATGTGTTTCATTGATAAAGACGAAAACAAATAAAAAAAAAATAAGTGGCAGATGGGAATACGAAGCGAAGTGAAAACGGAGAAATAAAAAAAATAATCTGTAATAGCAGAGGTTGTATTAATAGCAGCAGTTCTGCACCAAGCAGTAATAGTATAGATCGCAATAATAGCTGTTGAAAGAGTAGCAGTAATAGCACTATCAAAAAAGTTCATAATGGAAGAAACCTCTGAATACTTTGCAGCAGGAATGCCACTTACAACTTTTGTAAAATGGCTAAATGAATTAGCAATTTAATGCAGTAGTAGTATAAGTCATTTTTCTGCTATTAAAACGCGCAAAATTTTACTAGAAAAAAGAGAATATAAATGAGATGAAAAACTCTAAAATACTCTATTTTGTATGTATGTATTCACAAAAAGATTCATCACTTTGTTGTATTGGTAGACGCTCGATTAAGTTAAGTGAACGTTAAAGATTCTTGTATCCTCCGGTATAAAAGAACCAATATGCCGGTGAATTGAACTGAATGTAATTTTTTTTCTTTTTCGTTTATTTTTGTGGGATGCCTATAATATTTAACAAAGACTGGTTCACAAATATATTTCCAAATATTTATATAGAAGGCAAATTAACATTGTAAGTTATTTCAAATTCAAATGTTAAAATACTAGAAATGAAAGTAAATATGCCCTTTTATACTGTTCATTTCAAAAGTGAGTAATTATATATATACATATATATTCCTCAGTTTTTTACTCTTGAGATAGAGCCTCAAAGAGTCATTGCTGCAGAAAAATTATTTTTTACATTTCAACCTCTCTCACAGGCGTTCAACTCTTCAAGTCTAGAGTTAACTGATATCTTACATTAATAAATAAATAAATAAATAAAAGAATGAAATATGCCTTTTCTATATATATATATATATATATATATATATATATATATATATATATATATATATATATATATTGATATATGTATATTGATATATATTGTGATAGGAAATACTCCTTAAAATAAATCACTACCTCGAGGAACCCGGAGTTCTTGCACAGGTTGAAAACTTATATATATATATATATATATATATATATATATATATATATATATATATATATATATATATATATATATATATATATATATATATATTGAGATAGGCGCTATTCAACAGTAAACACTAAACAGTCATATGTTAATCCAATAAACGTCACTCACTATCTCAAGTTTGTTTGCAACTGGCACCTTTTATGAAGCTCGCATTTAAATAAAAGTCGCCCTTCATAATACGTATTGTCACCAAAGAAAAATCATTTTTTCTTAATATATTGCAAGTCTGTTTCTGCTTGATCAGTTATTTATCAATTTATTTTAAAAAACTCATAACATGAAACAATTTAAATTAACATTCCTAAAAGGATAAACATTTTCTCATATGGGACGGTGATCTTGGAATTATATGAGAAGTTATTGCACAGAAAGGTTTACGGTTTACAAAGATTGGTGAATAGGGAAAATATATTTTCACTGAAACAAACAGAATTTTTTAGAGTAGATAGTCTAACCTACTTTTTAAAGGAAGGATGACTAGTTCTATTTATTGCAATAATCTCTTTTCTCTAAAAGTAGATGTAATGTTTGGCTACTTGCGAGAAGTAACAGTAGTATTAAAATATCTTCCATAGTAACAAGTGTGGTCGTGATGGAGTTAAGGAAAGAAGTAGTTGCAGTAAGACTAACGTACACATCTATTGGTTATCATTTCTAGCAGTCATAGCAAAGCATTTAACGATAGCCACGCTGGAGAAAATCATTTCAAGAAAATTATTCGACTTGACAATAAAAAAAATTGATTTTTTTTTTCATTTCCAGAGACGATATTTTTTTTCAATTTTTCGTGCATATACAAATTTAATTTAGTTTTTTTTTGTTACATATTTTAATCGGATATGTTACATTTTTTACAGATTATCATTTCAAAATATATATATATATATATATATATATATATATATATATATATATATATATATATATATATATATATATATATATATGCATGTATGTATGAATATGCATATATGTATGTATGTATATATAAATACATTATAAAGCTATCTACTGTACTCCTGATTACTCTTTTCACTTCCCGCATATTATTAATATTTATGTTTCTAAATCTTCCATGACTAATAACCCCTTGTGTCTTAGTGGCTTTACTACCTTGCATGCGGTGAAACCGATCTTTTTAAAAAGTCATTACTACTATAGTAAGAGCAATACAGATCATAGATCAAGCTTTATGTAATTCCATCTCACTTTCAGGCATGAGATTTGAGATTTTTTTTTTTCTTTTCTGTCACTTGCGAGCCCAAAATGATCTATTTGTTTCTAACGAGTTGTACATTGACACAAGACTAAAAAGCGTCCGGGAATATTGAAGAATGCGGGAAAGTGCCCTGCCCTACTAACGAGAATGACTGCCGCTTAATTTCAATAATAAGAAGAAGAAAAAGAAGAATATCAATATTAATAATAATAATAATAATAATAATAATAATAATAATAATATTAATATTAATAATGATAATAATAATAATAATAATAATAATAATAATTTTTATAATAATTATTATTCAACATCTGTTGTAGTTGGAGACCTAGGACTGGTTGAAAAAGATTGCAGTAGACTAATTGAAGGAATTCCTGGAAGTCCATGCCTCAAGGTGATACAAAAATTGTTCTGACAAGTACAGCCCACACTTTACGAAGGGCTTTATTTATGTATATTTTAATTTTTTTTTTTTTTTTTTTGTCAGTGGAAAGTGTCATGATGCCATTTCTAACCTTTGGTCCCTGGGCGGAACCCGGAAAGAAATGTGTAAAAGCCAGAAATCAAAGATAATAATAATAATAATAATAATAATAATAATAATAATAATAATAATAATAATAATAATGCAGATACTAGGTATTTGGATATTTTTCACGTGGATAATGATTTATCGATCGGGACAAATATGATCACCACTTTTTCTATTGATGATTGCCGAAAATTCATTCAGTCTCGATGACATAATATGTCTAAATCAATGAGAACAATGAATAATCTGTTGGATAAAATCTGGATAATTGCTGTCACTTTGTCTCAAGCGACTGGCACTGCTGATATGAATTCTTAATGTGTACAATGTTAGAAAATGAAATCAAATCATTGTGTGTTGGAAAGAGTAAGATATTTTAAGAGAATTTCTATTAAGAAAATCACTTTTTGCAGTCTAAAAGATGATAATAAGTTTTAGAAAAGCGAAAAGAACAACCAATGCCATTTCCCGGGCAAAAATAAATTAAATGACATAATACGAAAAGTGCCATATTTTGGAGTAGGATTTGCAATTAAGGAGATTCAAATAGTAGAATATGATTTAATAATCACTGAATAAAATGAATTGTGCGAAAAACCTTTCTAAATTATTGGAAGAAATAGGGATCTGAATAAAAGTTTATTTCATGGTTTTAATACTTTTATTTATTAATATATTTTTATTATTCTATGTGTTTCCAGGGAATTATCAGTTGCTATAATGTATGCATATGTTAATATTCTATTTATACACCTTACGTTAAACAGTAGAGCAGACTGGACTGTATAGCCTTGACTGACAGCTAATCGAAAGTAAAGCTTACTTTCAATCGCAAAACATGGAGAAGACAATGAGAAATCATTCCATCAATTATTCGCAATATTGTATGTAAATTTGCAGATGACAAAAGAAATATAATACATCATGAAGAGACATGACATTAAAATATCTGATAAACACACGAGTGGTAATTGGTTGTTTACACTGAACCTGACATAAAGTCTCCACAATATTTCAGAATTATATTATTGCAGTATTGTAGTTTTCAGCAATGTTCAGTTACATATAACTCTATCTATAAAAGGCAGAATGTGTGTGTGCGTGTGTTTAACGAATACACGGCCGCAATTTTCGATGGATTTGCACCAAAATTGACATGCACATACTCCAAGTTAGCGCGAAGGCTAAGACCGACGTTGCATTTCCCAACTCTCATCGATAGTGGAAATAATCGATATTTTCATGCCTCTACGGCAGTTTTCATGTAGTTTTCGGATATTTTCTACTGGCCAGAGTGAGAGCCAATAGCTGGCTGCCAAGAATATGCAGGAAGATTCTATTAGCCAGCGTGAGAGCCAACATCTGACTGATACAAATGTTAACTAGCATGCTAGCATGCAAAAAAAAATCGACAGCTGCATTCGTCACAAATGGGAAAAATTTTAAACTGCATGGCACTTTACTCCAATTGGCTCATTCGCTTGCTTAAACTCAACGTTGATTCTGATTCCGCAGAACTGGGTTGGATGTGAAGAAGTATTTGTTATTAACATTCTTTTTTCATTCGGTTTTTCCAGTTACGAGTCCTTTTTTAATGCTGATCGTTTTGTGTTCATTTTGTTTAGTTCTTTTTTCGTAACAGATTTAATGTTTAGTATAGAACTTAGAAAAAATTCGAAGTGTGAGATAGGCAAGAAGTAAGGCAAGTAGCAACATCAGCACGGTAAGGGTACTCCTTTAAAGCAAGTAAGGGCAAAAATATTTTAAGTCAAGTGATAGCGATTGCGGTATGAGTCGTACGATTTTTGAATCAAGCACGGGCAACGCCGGGCCATGCTGCTGTATATATATATATATATATATATATATATATATATATATATATGAATGGTCCGAATACATCCTTTATTCCTTGTTCGTCCATGCCTCCTCTACGCCTTATCTAAGATTATTCGAAACAGGTTTTAACACTCCGACAATGATTGTTTCAAACTTCGTTTATAAGTTCCCCAGTCTTTTTCAGCTGAGTGATATATTCAAAACGCTTATCCAAATTTTTGTTTGCTTTCAGACGTTGCTTTCTGTCAGTACATCAAATCAAAGTCTCGAACTGAAATATTATTTTCTCATCGTTTACTAATGTTACGTTACCTACTTGAATCATAAAATCACAGAAAACTTCTGTTAGTTACTTTCTCTTGAACAGATTCAGGTCTTGTTGTTCGTCATATTTAAAATGTAGTCGCTTGCATAGTCACTTCTTTAATACATCCTTTACTAGACATAGCAATATATTATTGACTAATATACGGTATCCGCGTATGAGATCGTTAATAATAATAATAATAATAATAATAATAATAATATTTTAACAACATTTAATATTTATTAATTTATCCTTTTCTTATTTTTTGACTGTAATATAAAATTTATATGATGTATTTTCAAATTTACAGGAAAAACCTTCACTTTCTGAATTTTTTCAATAATTTATCTTTCAAATATTTTAAACTAAAAATTATTCTCATATATTTGATGTTAATTTTATAATTTCATACTTTCTATTATATATTCATGGATTTCTATAAATGTCACTTAAATTTATAATAATAATAATAATAATGATTCATAATGTTGTACATTTTATAACGATGTGTTTATTCCGACAAAAAATGAAAACACACACACACACACACACACACACACTCATATATATATATATATATATATATATATATATATATACGCTTCTGGGTAGTTGGAACTCGGGAGTGTAGTCCATCAAAGAGACGGAATAGATCTAACTTTAATCCTCCGTTGCGTTGCGGTCATACCCAATCATGGGAAATGTTTTGGGAGTAAACCTTGAGAGAGTCCACTGTTATGTTTGTCTTCGTTTCGGCAACGCCGGTACCAAATTTTATTAAACTCTACCATTCTCTTGGACAGAATCGGTAATGTAGAGTGCGCAGACGTGCTGCAAAGGCAACTGCCAATCTGTAAAACCCTGCCCAGGCCATCGCCCTAAAAATGACATTCTATCGGCTAAACACGGGAAGCAACAGTCTACTGATTAGTTGATTCTGAAGGTCCTTCTGTATAAGGAAGTTTTCATCGACCAGAGGGCAAGAGGGTGATCTTATCTTCGCTTCAAGGATGCTTACAATGGGGATATGAGGGCGATTGACATAGACATCGGGAGGTGGGAAGGTGTCGCCAACGATCGCTGGGGACGCGATTTACGCGAGAGAAGAAACGGCCACGATAAGCGTTCTCGAATGAAAGAAAGTAACATGGCAACATTTGGAGAAAGAGTCTTCACATGCATAATAGATGCTGCGATGCCAGAAGCAGTTGAGACCTAAGTTTTGGTGTGTAGATCTACGCTCCCTCGTGACCAAGTGATGCCTTACATTATACACAACTAAAGAATTAATTATATAATAATAATGATGACAATGATAGCATAAAATATATAACGCAACATTGCAAACATTTATGACGGACAGACCAATGCAAAACATCATATAAATAAATAATGTCATAATGACCAACTTTAAGAATTACTGAAAAACTCAAAGTCAAGACGAATAAAAGATTAAACATCAGGTAAAAGGAGCTCATTTGGAAGGTAAATTTAAAATGAGAAATTGAGGAAAACGGATTTGAATTATTGAAACTATATGAGATTTCAAGAAATACAAAATATTAATTGAAAATATAAAATTAAAAGATAAATGAAATTCCACCAATCAAAGAAATTCTTAAACATAAACTCCAATTAAAAGAAGAGAACAAGACGATATGAAAAGTGTTGCATGTTCTATCAACAAAACAAGATGTTTTACAGGGCAACTGGTAAAGCAGTTATAGAAGTCAAATAGCCAACATCTATATATTGAAGAATTTCAAAAGTTTTGGGATAATATTTAGAGCAAACCAAAGGTATATAATCTCAATGCAGAGTCTATCTAACTAGAACAAGAAACCTGGACAGAAATGGAAAATATAACCAAGAATATTGATAAGCAAGTTCTAACAAATTCACTGAAATGGAAATCACCAGGAAATGACAAGGTACCCAACTTTTGGCTCTATCATCTCTCATCAATTCATATCCCTCTTACGTAAATTTTATCAATGCTAATTAACAACCCCAATAAAATACCAGAATTGTATAAGATCACGACTATCAAAAACGAAGGAAACAGATAATTCAAAAGATTATAGCCCAATAGCATAACTGTCTACCACATATAAATTGATCACGTCTGACCTGACGGACTGTACTGACTCTTTTCTCGCTGAAAACAACATTCTGCTACTGGAAGAGAAGCGATGTTGAAGAGGTTCATATGGTTGCAAAGACAAACTATTTGGAAATAAAATGATGCTGAAAAATTGCAGGATAAACGACAGAAATCTCAGTACAGCTTAGATAGATTACCGTAAAGCCTTTGGTAGTGTACCACAGTCTTACATACTTAAGCCTTTGGAAATGTACAAAGTCTCTTCCGTGATAGTAACGGAAATGTTGATTCTATGTTTCCAGATCCGAAAGAGGCAAAGGATTAATTAGACTAGAGCTGCCTTACAAAACGACAACAATCGGTTTTCAAAGATATCTAGAAACTACAAAAAAATGGATGATGATCTGTGTCAAAGAGCATTAAAGAAATAAGAAAATGTTTCCTCTGTGCAAATTGCGAGTGATCTGGTTTGTTCTTTTTTTTAAAAAAAAATGGTCGCTGGAAAATATCAGGAAGTCGTGTCCGACATTAGGTCTCTGGTGGGTATCCGGAAAGAAATATTTATACAACTTAAATCAAAGGATATTATTATTATTATTATTATTATTATTATTATTATTATTATTTATAGCATTAGAGAAGTTTTTTTTATTTTGTTTTTATTTTGTTTTTTTAAGCTTTACGCCCCGAGCAAGGGGTGAAGCCACTAGGATGCAGGGGTTTGCAGAAGATTTGGAGCGAGAGCAGATAGGAGTGATAGAAGAAAGGATGAGGAGAGGGATAGTGGATAGATCAAAGTAACTGGAGATGTCGATAGTGGATAGATCAAGGTAACAGGAGATGTCGATTGACATTACATTTGAATAGTTGGAGATTATAGCTCTCAGAGAAACAGTAATTGGGAAGGGTGTTCCACAGGCGAGAGGTGTGAGGTATGAAGCTTTTGGAGTAGAAGAGAAGGCTACATTTAAAAGTTTCTACAGTGAAAGGGTGAGAGCGGGATGCCAGCCTCGTAGGGCGCTTGAATTCATGGAGTCTGAGAACCAGTGAAAGCAGCTCATCGGAGCAATTACCATGAAAGTATTTGTAGAAAAGACAGAGAGATGTGACAGCGCGTCTGTGAGAGAGTGACTGTTGACGAGATGCCAGATCAGGGCCAATTATATTACATATCCGTCTCTGGATCTTGTCAAGAACTCCGAAATGAACAGAAGGTGCCTCTGATCATATATGGCAGCAATACTCCATGCAAGAGCGAATGGTTGATTTGTATATTTGAAGTATCGATTTCATGGCGCGGCACAGAGAGCCAACTTTCCTCGCATCGCCAACAAAAATCACGCTGATGTACAAATATAGGAAGGGTATTATCCCCATCATGTCACACGGTCAGATAGAGGTATACAACTTGCATACATAACAGAAAAATTGCGATTGTCTTTGATGCAAACAACGCATAAACTTGGAAACATGGTACTGTTAGCCGTACCTTTATTTTGGGTACACCAATCTATAAAAGACGGTGTTCTCATGTACATATATCTGATTTCTGAGTTGCTATATCTGCCTATTCTTTGCAACATAACAGCAAAGGATAATTTCACGAAACAAGGCGATAATGCTTCCTAATCATATTTATGTTCAAAGATGTATAGTACGTAATCCACGAGGTACATGACGCACTTGTTAAATCCAGGTTGTTGATAAATAGATATATAGTACTGGTGGCGGTATTTATAATTAAGATAATTTCGGGCACGAGGAATTATTTCCATTATTCGGACTCATCTTTTTGCTATCACAATATTTTTACTGTGGCTCCTCCCGGAAACTTTCAAAGAATTTCGAAGAGAAACCTTCATATAATCCAGTGGGGTAGATTGTTAACCACTCGCTCTCCCTGTCTAGGGATACAACATATTATTCATTTCAATACTGCTCAGTTGTAAATGAATTCGCGCAAATTCACCAATGAATTCACGGAACAACGAATTCACAAACTAACGCTTTAATCGAATAAACTATTGTCTGGAGGGAAGACAGGTGGCTGAATTATGGGATCCAGTCCAAAATTTCATGACGGTTACACGAATCAACATAAGCTTGAAAAAGCGCGAGAGCATAGAATCCAAAACATTTTCACAATAATAAGAAAGATGAGGAGATTAAACAAGGATTTTATCCAGAGTTATGTCTGCTGTATCATAAAGGCGTTACTATTATTATTAGAAACAGTACTAATTCTAAAAAAAAATAGTAGTAGTAGAATTGCATTTCTATCTTACCTCTAGTAATGTGCAATCGCTAGATACCTGGTGCTGCCATATGTACTGGGAAACAGCCATTTTTACTGAATTCTACTGAAGTCAGTGAGAACAATTACATTGAAATCAGTAGAGTTCTTAACTTGAGTTTTACGCAAATATCTTGCTATTTAAACTTTTTAACATGTTAATTTGAAGAAGAAATTAATTTTTTTTTACATTACTTCTAAATTATTTTTTCATAAGGCAATAGTAGGTGACGGGATCCCAGCCGTCGTCCTAAAGAAATGTACTCTCGAGCTGGCACCAGTTCTTTCCAAACTACAACTATTATCTCGTGGCTTTCTGCTTTCCTGTTTGTTTTTTTTTGAATTCCTCCTATGTAGTTCGAGTTTTTAACAACTCTGGAGAATGTTCTCACCCCCCTCTAACAATCGCCCTATTAAACTCCTACCGTTTTTGGCGTTAATCAATTATGAAGTGGTTTATCGTTTTACCTATCACGACATAATCTCTGACAAAAAATATGGCTTCCGTTTTGACAGGTCTACTGCTTATGTGCTATTCACGGAATATTCCATATCATGCTATTGATAATAACTGCGAAGCTCTAGCTGTGGCTCTATATATGTCGAAGGTGTTTGACAGGGTTTGGCACGCTGGTCTTCTAAGTAAGCTCCAGGTCTACGATATTACTGGACGTTTGATTTAATCGAATTGTTTCTATCAAATCTTGAAATTATGGTCGTTTGAACGAGCACGCTTCCAGAAGCTTTCATATGAACATGAGTGTCCAGGAGGACTCTATCCCGTGTCCTACGGTATATTTGATCTAAATCAATGATATTCCTGATGTCATCATTCCCAAGTAGGCATCTCTGCTGAGGACAGTACCATTTACTCCTGTTTCAATAGAAAATCCGTCAAAGTTAACTTCGCCGCTGCTCTAGAAAAGGACCTCCAATCAGTGGCTAACTGAGACTCATAAACGTTAAAGCATTCAAAATGAAACTGCTCTCATTTAACCACCACAGCGAAACTTTCGTGTCTGCCATCAGCATGAATGATGCCAAACTCAGGGAGAGCAACATTCTAGCGTCTTCTTGGTGCCACGTTTTCAAATGTCTTGAAGTAGAACGACTACATCGAATCAATAGTTGCTTGTACTGCAAGGAATTTTTGGTCACTGTGTCGAGCCAGAAGTTGTTTTTTTTTCTTGTCAGAGAGCATCTTGCACATGTACAAATGTCAATTCGTCTGTGCATTGAATACTGTTGCCATGTATGGTCAGGTACTCCTGCTACTCATCTCGAAGATCTGGACAAAATCCAAAGAAGGATCTGCATTGTATTCAATTCTGACTTGGAATCTCGGCTTCAGTCACATTCTTACCGGTGAGATATGGATTCTCTCTTTTTTTTCTACAAATATTTTCATGGATACTGCTCAAACGAGTATTTTCCTTGATAGACAAACTTCCTGAATTTAAGAGAGCTACTAGATTGGCATCTAGATCCCAAACTTTTCCTGTTGAATTAAATAAATACCCCCCCCCCAGCTACTTCAACAGTTTCTTTTCTTGCACTTCCTGACAGTGGAACTCCCTTCCGTTTAATTGCTTCCCTGAGAACTACAATCTTCAAAATGTAAATGCAACGTCAAGCACCTGTTCAGATTTTATCCTTTCCTTGGTGCAACCAATGGCCAGTCTTTTCTCTCACTATCACTCTCTGTAACCATCAGTATTCTAGTGACACTTCCATCTTGCTTGGGATGAAATAATTTAAAAGTATTCTCTGAGCAGGTCTCGATATGACATTCGTTTACCATGCGTTTAAAGTCAAATAGCATGCCATAACACAGTATAACACAAAGTTCCATGAATACGCACACACATAAACATATCTGTTCATGGGCATTTCAAAAAGTGAGATTAACAAAACATTGAGGAATACATTTATATTTATTATTATATATATATATATATATATATATATATATATATATATGTGTGTGTGTGTGTGTGTGTGTGTGTGTGTATATATGTGTGTGTGTGTGTGTATATATATATATATATATATATATATATATATATTCTGCAATCGACAAAATCACACACACAGATATATATATATATATAAACATTTTCCTATATCCATATGTATAAGCTGTACCTTCACTTCAACACCCAGAGGTGACAATCTGTTTCATGCTTTGCGCAATCGGCAGATTTGGAAACCTAATTAAAGAACTGATAGTCACCTCTGGGTGTCACCATCAATGTCCACTTTTAAATTTGTATAAGCCCTATCCCTGAAATTGAGCACTATAAACCATATAAATATATATGGTGGACTCTCCTGTCGTATTCGACGTATGACGGTTAAGCAGTTCAGTTTCTAGGTACCGAAAGCTGGTGTTTAGCTGTCAGTTCCTAGGAACTGAACTGCGAGATACCTGGCACATATGATTTGATTATAGTAATGAAAGCTTTGTAGAAAACCATCCACACTTTTTGAATGGACGAATACAGAGATCTGGTGCACTACGTACCACGAAGTCCCCAAACGACCCTCCGTAGGATATGAGTTCTCCTTCTGCTAGACTTTTTGCCATCCAAAGTTATAGAACCCAATCTGTCATGCAATATACCCATAGCTGAAGGGAGAAGAAGAAGATTAATAACTTTCCAAAGAGTATTAGCACGTAAATGAATGTAATGTATTGGGGTTGATTTCGAAATTGGCTCTCCGATTCCTCAATCCGTGCCTACTATATATCTATCTATCTATCTATCTATCTATCTATCTATCTATATATATATATATATATATATATATATATATATATACGTGTCTGTGACCGTTTGAGGATGATGAACTCTGCGGTCTATTTCAAATGATAAATGTCCAAGTCCAATAGATAAATAGAAGTGCTTATGTCTGTTATATCAATTTATTGTAATCAGAGATTTGATTGAGGCGTTCGATAGAAGGTGGATGATGTTTTTGTCCATTGCTCTTACTTTCCTCAAACTTTGAAAATTGACAGTCAGAGAATCATTGATGCCTTTGAAAAAACAACTAGCTGTCCACATTTACGTTACGAAGCCACCAGTTCAAAGGTCTTATATATGAAGATGACAGCCGCAAGATTCTTCTTCCGCCTGACTTTCAACCGGCGCATACATCCGTTTCTTTTTACAGAGTCAAGCTGACTATGCAGAAGGACACTTGGTATCCTGTCGTCACTCAATTTCATGAAAGCGCAAACCCACCTGAATTGCCATTGTATGAAAAATATAAAATTTATTTTATTCAGAATTGTTAGTTTAGGCAAGAATTTCATCTTCACATTCGGTATCTAAAACAGCTTTATAGAAACATTCAATATTATATCAACTCTGCAGAATGAGTCCAAACTTGGAATGAAACCCCGTGGTCACGTCTAGTCTTATATATATATATATATATATATATATATATATATATATATATATATATATATATGATGATTGCATGTACGCATAAAAATAGATATCTGTTGAAATATGATGATACATATAATATTATATTATATATTATAATATATTATTATAAAATATGCTTTCGATTTTTTTGTTGACTCTCATTTTATGCTTAAAAAATATTATACGCAACTATAAATTAATATTTTTACACAGATACGTTTATTTTTTATGTCAAATATATTTAAAAAATGTAGGCTTCAGAATATATTGTATCAACCAATTATTTTTTTTTAAAAGTTAAATTATTTAATGATCACGCTAAACTCAGCTACTTAAACCTGCGTTGAGCTACCGGTGAAGGTATATATATATATATATATATATATATATATATATATATATATATATATATATATATATTATATGATAGTCGCTACCGTGGATTTAGACGTATTAGGATCCGACAACAAGAACTGATCTTTCTTCCTATTGACATTTGTCACTTATCCGGTCATTACCACTGATTTCAACATATATTGAACGCATAATTTTCTGATGTTATCGTCCGGCACCTTTGCCTGAAAACCATATCACAGGATGACCAAAGCCTTGTGAGTGAAATTTATTACATAATACCGTTAGGGACCGTAGTTAGGTGTGCTAGCAGGAAGTCACAATCCTATGGCTTGAGCGTGCTAGCCTGGTTCAAACTGATGATCACACTATGATGACCACGCTTCCAAGAAAGTGTAACTATGTTCTGCTCAGTATAAACCACAGTGTTTGCAATAAATACAAATGCGCCTGAAAAAGCGCCTGTAATACTAATTTGCTATCCGCCCTAGTAGACGTGCATCCTCGAATACGTGAGGCCAGCTATATATATATATATATATATATATATATATATATATATATATATATATATATATATATATAGATTGATTGATTGTTAATAGATGTGTGTGCCTGTCTCTCTCTCTCTCTCTCTCTGTGTGTGTGTGTGTGTGTGTGTGTGTGTGTGTGTGTGTGTGTGTGTGTGTGTGTGTGTGTGTGTGTGTGTGTGTAAACCCAAGCAGTTTGGGTTGTCACTACCGGGCTCGACAAATCTCCTCACCACTCCTTTAGTGACAGCCATCTTTTTCTATCAGGAATTACATCAAACACTTCTATGTCCTCGGTCTATCTGTGGCCGGATTTTATCTACTGCGCTTACAATCGTTGACGACCTAAATCAGGATGCTTTTGGCAGATTTTTTATATTTTATATTTGTGAGAAATGCTGTCCACTTTAAATTCTTGTCACTTAAACACTTTCATGCTATCTCGTCATTCTGTTGACTTATTTCGATTTCCATAATGTATCACTGCTATAACCCTTTCTAATGACGGTTATGCATTTTTATTTTAATTTCAAGTTATTCTTAATTTCCAGTTTATCGTTTGTTCGTTGTAGTAAGGAATACACATTTTATGTATGTATATTTATTCCCATTTTCTATATATATATATATATATATATATATATATATATATATATATATATATATATATATATATATATATATATATATATATATAAAAAAATAAAAGAAAGAACAGTAAGATATAAAATACGGTGTTCTTATAGATATTTTTTATTTTTACAAAATAGTGCTCAATGTAAATTTACAGAGCATTAATATTATAAATTAACTGATTTAAAATATGTTTTTTCGCTACACAGTTCCAACCATGTTTCAAAAATAGAAGCTAAAAACCCGAATTTAATTTTACAATTAAATTAAAAGCATTAGTTCCATTTCATCTTCAAGCGCATATATATATATATATATATATATATATATATATATTCGCTTGAAGATGAAATGGAACTAATGCTCTTAATTTAATTGTAAAATAAAATATATATATATATTAAGAAGGTACATGAAAATTTACGGTGGATTATCTACAGTAAATTTATACACATTTATATATTTATATATAATTATTTATTTAAAAATTATAACATAAATAATATTCGCTCTAATCTGTATTAAGCACTCTTTTAAGAATAGTAATATTGGAATTTCATCCGTATACGCTAATCATATACTTGCATACCTTCATCCCTACCGTGCGCCGACGGCTTAGTGGTTAGAAGCTCCGTCTGACACCAATTCAGTCGGGTTTCGATCCTAGCTAGAGGCAACCAGATGTCTAGCCACACTGATGAGCTGTAAACAGCGAAACAGTCTGTCTGTGGATGACGTTATATATATATATATATATATATATATATATATTATGGAAAACTAAGTAATCCGTATGGTTAGACCCAAGGAGGATAAAATCCAGATAGCTCAATGTAAATCCAGAGCAAATAATTTAAATAAAAACAGATCACACTTTAAGGGTCCATGAAATAAATTATTTCACCAAAGCTCTTTTAAAAGAACTGCGGATCATCAGACTTTACTTCCAAACGTTGAAACGAAAACGGATAAGAAATTTTTGACGGGCCGTATGAAGCATATGTAAATTAACGAAGTGAGGAAGTGAGTGGGGAGATAGAAGACATGAGTGAGTAATTTAATATTTCTATTCTTTCATACTTAAAATTACTTGAGGAGGTCCAGACATTGACACATTTAAACGGTTATCTTAACGGAAGTTATATATTGATATAGAAGGGGTAGATGAGAAAAAAGACATAAAAAGAAGAAGCGGGAAAGAAATCACTAATTTTATTTGGAAAGAACAGTCTCGAATAAGACGCTGTCTTTTTGTTTTACTTTGAAAGTGTTATTTTGGGGGTTCATAAAGATTATAAATTTGAATGTCTAAACTGTCTTCAAAGAATTTAATTTGATGTTTGTTAGTGATTTAATTTTTTTTTATTTTTTTTTTAAATTTGGGGGATTTTCTATGAAATAGTCGATTAGAAAAAATATTCATAGAAAGTACATTAAAAGAGTAAAATTTTATTTTAAAATATAGGATTAATTCTAGTAATCTTTTTTTAATTTTTTTTTCAAGAAGAAATTATTATTGATTATTAAGTTGACATCACTATCCGTTTGAATTTTGTACTAGTGACTGTTTCTAGATGGGTCATATATTTTACTTAAAGTTTAGTTAAGTTTATATGGAATAATATTTGAAGATAATATTAAAGATCTTGCTCTGTCATATACTGTATACACACCCATGCAAATCTCACATATACATACGTTCCTTTACATGGAACCTTAAATTGGTCTGTTTTTATTTAAGATATATATATATATATATATATATATATATATATATATATATATATATTACTTGCATAAGATATAATTGCTATACACATATATTTCATTAGTGTGAGAAAAATACAAATAAAAATTATATAATAAATAATACTATAGATTAAATAAAGAAATATCATTCTTTTTCGTTCCAAATTACCGATGCCTAGACCGTCGCATCAGACTTCAAAGTTCTTACTTTCCAATGCATAATAGGATACAGACACTGCAATTCTAAGTACAACAAAGGCAGCGTATTGGTTAAAATAACCAATATGATGACTGCAATTGTCACAATTTCTTGAAAAATAAAGAATAAAAAATTTGAACTCCAGACAGTTTATCCATAGATTTGATCAACGTCTTATTCGAAGGCTGTAAAATATATATTTATCACTGAAAACAGATGTACCTTGTTATTTTCAGTCCAATGAAGTCCTGAAACAAACTTTTAAAAGTTCGTTGTACAATTTCCCCGAAAATATATATATATATATATATATATATATATATATATATATATATATATATATATATATATATATATATATATATATATATATATAGATAGATAGATAGATAGATAGATAGATAGAGAGAGAGATAGTGATAATGTCATCCACAGACAGACTGTTTCGCTGTATCACAGTGTGGCTAGACGTCCGGTTGCCTCTAGCTAGGATCGAAACCCGACTGAATCGGCGCAATCAGGAATGAAGCGTATTTATTTTTTTAGATAAACACACAGTGACCGACAGGACTCGATTCGCTTTGCCGAAGAGCCTTGGTATATCAGCCATAATAGTCACTGTTTTACAAACCCACACTTTCTCCCCAGAAAACTCAAACGAAATTAATTTTTCAGGGGGCCTATATATATATATATATATATATATATATATATATATATATATATATATATATGAAGAGGCGTGTGCGTCTACATGGCAAAATTTCAGATACTGTATATCTGTAATTGGATAAAATAAAAAAAAAGTCAAACAACTTAGACACGTTTGGTCTCTTTCGAATCTTTGGCAAAGATGTTGATGAGATTTCCTAAATTTGAAAAGAAAAACAATACATTTTTGCTGTTGTATATAAATAAATGTTACAAAATCAATTCCCTCAGATGAAGTCCCTCAGAAGACGAGATGCATAGGCTAGGATAAATTTTACTTGTGTACGTAATCATATCTATCTATCTGTATATCTATCTATTTATCTTCCTTTTTTCTTTTTCTTTTCTATCTATCTATATATTTCTCTTTTCCATAAGGAAGCGAATATGGGGCCAACAGAAAGAAAGTTTATGGATGAAGAAGAAGAAGAAACTTGTTTTTACAGCGGGAACGAAGCAGTTGGAATCTCTGAAAACTTTTCGGAAGAAAGAAATGAAGAAAACTGAAAACTTAAACACTCACAGCCTATAATGAAGACAAGAGAAACCATAAAACAAGATTTTGCTGAGGCATTTTCTGTGAATGTATAGCAGGATATGGAATAAGATGGAATGAGATGCTAAGAACAGATATCTAAATAAAAACGGACAGAAGCTTAAGGATGAACAAGGTCACCCACGTTTTGAAAACTATTTTCCATGCTGCATTTGCGAAGAAATACGCGCAAATCATTTTTGCCGTTTTTCATGGAAAACAGAACATATAAAAAGAAACAAAAATACTGACTGCGAAACTAAATTAAGATTAAAATTAGGTTATTCTGTAGTGCTACGGTAAAAGACGTCATAATCTGAAATTATGACACATGATCTCTCTAAAAGTGTATTTAAAAGTTGTTTTTTGCTGCCGAGAGCTTTTGTGTTGATGAGTAGGGAGTTCATCAGTAACTGTCCATTAATGGTATGAACATTGAGTGATGGGTTTGTCTTTGGTTTCATGTTTTCTTTATTTTTACTTCAACTTAGGCGACACTATTTTTTGGACATGACACAAATTCCGGGTTTTTTAATGATTTAGTCGTCGAACGTCTACAATATGCAAATTTTCTGCAGGTAAATTGTACCCTGACTATTACATATCTTTACCATTCACTGCGAAAACGTATTAAAATCTGATGAAGAATGCATTCAAAAGAAGTCATCAGTTTGGTCTAAAAGAAGAGAGGAGACGTGTTCAGCATCCAAAAAATCGCCGCTGAGATGAAGCTACCGAAGTCAACAGTTGAATACAGGCTAAGTACAGACTATGAGGGGAAGAAGAAGAGAGGACGGAAAAAACAATTTTCAAGAGAACAGAAAGAAGAATGAAGAGGAGTTTTACGAGGTTATTAACATCTGGAGTAAAGGTGACAGCGAAGAAAGTATAGGATAAATGCGAACTTGTCGTCAGGGTTCGAACTGTACAAAGAACGCGACACGAAATTGAACTTAAGTATGCTAAAATCAAGAAAAGAATTACACTAACGAGAAAACACAAGGAGGCAAGGCTGGGAAGCCGGAAAAGATTGATAACAAACCATGTCGACTTCAAGAAAGTGATATTTACTGATGAAAAACGTTTTAACTTCGATGGACCTGACGGGTGGTGTACATGGTCGAGAAAAGGTGAACCTGTTATTCTCAACAAGAGACAGATGGGAGGAGGAGTCATGGTTTGGGGTATGGTATTTCCGAATGGAAAATTTTGGCTTGAGTGGTTAAAAGGACGTCAAAATAGCTTGAGTTACAGAGAACTTTTGGAAAAGAGAACCCAACCACTCATAGAAAAAGAAATGGGAAATTATTTTATTTTGCTGCAAGTTAACTGCAGCATCCATGTGGCCAAATCAGTGAAAAATTGGAGGTGTGAAGTAAATACAACTACACTGGAATAGCCTGCAAGAAGTCCAGACTTAAATTTAATTGAAAACATATGGGAAATGCTTGCAGAGGTTGTTTACGACGGGCCAGAAATAACCAGAGAGGCTGGACTGTAGCAGCGCATACAAGATGCTAAAAATAGACTGCTAGAAACATGAAGAGACATTATTATCAATATGTACGAACATTATGAAGATAGACTGATAGAAGTCATTGAAAAAAGGGAGCTGCCATAAACTATTAGCATTGTTTCTGCAATGTCCGAAAAATACTCTCGCCTGTGTAATGTGAAAATTTGTAAAAAATTAAAAATACTTCTAATTTGAATTCTGCTTTTTCCATTTGTAGTATTGAAAGTTTTTAAATGTTATTGCCATTACACTAAAAATGTACAGACTGCCTGTGCTACCTAAAACTTAAAAAAATAAAGTGTCTGAAAAATAGTGTCGGCCCCCTGTAATCTTGGAAAAAAATTGGTGGTATCACTAATGTCTGAGTAGAAACCAAGAAAGCAGTCAACGTCTTAAATCTTGACACGCTAAACGAAAAGAGAGACGATGTTTAGTTATTTCTTAAATTCAAATAAAAACTGTTATATGTTTTCGTCCTTCCGTGAGTACTTCTTTCTTATATTCAACCTGAATTTGCCTTTCATCTGCTATGGTCGTTTTTTTATTTTTTTTTACATCTCTCGACACACTCACATATATACATAAATACATACATACATATATATATATATATATATATATATATATATATATATATATATATATATATATATATATATATACAACGTGCCTGATTATCTGTTTGTATTGTTTTGAATAGAACTAATTAAGGTAAATCTTCGAAATTACACTGTTTTTATTCTTTGATCATCAGAAAAATCCATACGTTTCAGGTTTTGGTAACTACTCTATAATTTTTATAATATTCTTTTCATTTATGTTTTTTTTATTTTAAAATTGTCCTAATTATAGTTATTCCTTTACAGTTTTTATGCAATACTACAGCTGAGAATGTACGGCAATGGTTGTATAATAATTCAATCAGTTTTGTTAAAATATTTTCTGTTGTAAAGAGGACTAAAATCGTTTGAGATTGTAACCAATATCGTGTTCAAACTTAGAAGTTAGCTAAATATTTAAGTCTTTTAAAGCATGTCTTTACATTAAGACATATTAATAACGCTTTAAATGTGAAATACTATATAGATAGATATAGATATGTATATGTATGAATTTGTTTGTCTGTGTTTGTACATGAGTGTATACGTTTGTGTATGTGTTTCTTTGTGTGTTTACTCAATAATAAAAGCGATACCTAAAGTAAAATTTAAATTTAAAACGAATGACAAATCTTTTTTATGTAATCAAGAACGAAATTATATTCATTGGAATTTTATTTAAATCGATAATCATGCCTGATTTTAGCCTCGTTTACATTTTCCTCAGCTCAACGGAATTCTATTTATTAAAAAAATATTTAAAAGATAAGTAAAATTTTTGAAACGTTTTTTGAGGATGATTAGCTGATTTTAAGTTCAATTAATCCGTTTTGAAACAAATATTTCTTACGTTTTTAACACCGAAGTGGGTGATTTTAGGGGGTGTTGATGACTATCTCAATGTATTTATGTTTCATTTTTTTTTTTTTTTTTACGGGGGACATATCTGTAAATGTCTTGATGAATATAATGTGAGAGCTTATTTTGGATAATTTTTTTAACTACCAAGTAATCTTTAAAGAAATTGGAAGATATTTTAATGAAGGCAATGTTTTGTTGAAATTTAGGTACTTTGGCTTTATATTTACTGTTGTTTCCAACCGACATATGAACGATTGCGAAAAAATATATATTTATCCCACCTCATATTTATAGCAAAAATATACAAATACATGCAGGATTACTTCCAAGACATTTGGCTAGAACACTTCCCGATTTCATCTGGCATATTTCTGTTGTTTCTTGTCGTGATGTTAGAACGAGATCACTATTATCCTTTTTGCGGAAGAAAATACCCAGTTTGTGTTAATTTTTTTTTTCTTTTTACCGCCGCTTTGCCTATTTTTGTCTTTCATATATTTCTGCTTATTATTACTTTTGATCCTTTCTTTTCTTTCCTTTTTGTTTTTTCTTACAAACTTTATCATTTCCGTTTTGGATGTTCTTCCAATTACATTTAACGATAGACAATTACTCTACAGGTCATGAGCCCAGAAATATATTATATTTCAACAGTAATGAATCCTAATATGAACTATGGGGAGTAACATTTTCGGATACATGAAAATACAACATTTACGCAAAACAATCTAGGAACCATAGGATCATGCTAATAACAAAGACTACTGCGAAAAAATGCAAACGCTTTTGCAAAATTAATTCAAGTGCTTGATGACCGAATTCTCTCTCTTATTACGCGTGGATCCCCTGTCAATGACAGAAAAGCACCGCGCATTTTGAGAGGACACTACTTATCAGAAGGAAAGCCGAAATAATTTTTTATATACTCAATTATAATGAAAGTGTTACAGATTATACTATTAGAGCTTAAAAACTTTAGTAAAAATAAAGATAAGTAATTAGCGACTGTTTGTTAATTACCATCGTTCTAAAATCTTCTAGCTATTGACAGCTGTTATTAAAGGTAAAATAGTAGATCTTAGTGAATTTAAAATGGCATTAAGACGCTTTAAAGTAAATGAAAAGATGTTTGAAGACGATGCCCATGAAAATGGCTTAATGGCCATCAGAATATTTTAAGGAATGTTATATGTGATAGGGTGTTAAGTACTTTGGTTTTAAATTTACTTGAGTTATTAAAATTATTTTCTAATTATGTGGTGCATGATTGCCTGCATTTAAAAGAAAAATATTGCCACGTTTATAAACACTGATAAAACAATTCAAAATTATTTTTCAAATACTGAGGTGTTGTTGAATAAATGATTTTCTGGAAAAAAAAAACTATATCTTAAGTTTTCTTTTTTTCTTTTTTCGTTATTTTTTATCAGTTATGTGTTTGCCTCTTTTAAGTTGTTTGTATGATAGAGGTTGGGAAGATTCATGCGATTCAGAATAATTTCCTTGGTCATTCTGAGAGTTTTATTGGTTGTTGGGAAAGGAATGTGTGATCAGTGTATGTTATCATTTAGTTCTTTGGGAATGTTTATGCTGTGTTTAAGTGTCTATATTAGTATAGGTGTGTGTATAAGTGTGAAATCTAAACACCACCGCAAGCATATCTGTATTGTGTGGGTGAGAAATGTAGGTAGGGTTTGATTTATGGGGTTATATATTAATTCTATGTTGTTAAATTTGTGGGTAAGACCGTCTGGACGAAGTGATATCAGGTGCAAAATCCATTTGTCTACATATTCCACTTGAATTTTTCTAATATTTTCATTTCTGTCTATTTCTATTTTTGCCATAATAGTGAATGTGGCATGTTTATTAAAATCAATGTTTTTCTAGTCGAAAATGTTGATCTATAGGTAATAATATTTTATGGGGAGCCGACTTGATCCGACTGCGATAATTATTAATTCTGTAGTTTGAATTCTAATAAGTAAACTACGTTATGACTTCTACAGTTATTGTAGATTTTGAGAGTCGATTTAGTGCCTTAGCCAGTGAACGAATTGGTGTGTCCAATGTGGTTGCAGCATCAGCTCATTTTATTCTTACATGGTTGGAAATATCCTGTTGTTGTTTTTTCTTTTTGTCTATTACGAGTGACTATATTATCTCGAATTTCTTTACTACCTGTAATTTCCTTAAGGTTCTTAGTTCTACTATATACCAGGATATATATACTTTTATTTAACTAAACGGCCTTTTTTTTTTAAATAAATAGAATTAATTTCATTTACTGGCCTGAATTTTAGAAAGTATGTATTCTTCAAAAGGATTAGAACTTGTGTCCTATACGGAACCCTCAACTGATCTGAAAATTACCGTGTCTTGTACTTATTAAAATAACCTTTAAACAGAAAATATATGAAAGAATTGTCGGATTTAATACATTTTATTATATATAAAAAATCATATTTATATCAATCTAATATATAGATGTTAAGAAATGGACAAGGTCCGACAATTTATTTATTAAAGACATTTTTTTATGTTTAACGTTGTTATTTTATAGATACAAGTATTTAAGCAAATGCTCTGTTTATGATAAACAGTATTAAATAACATTTACCGGCCTGAATGTCCGAGAAATTTTCATAGAAAATATTCGTTCTTTGACAGGATTCGAACCTGCGTCCTATACGGAACCGTCATATACGCTGACGTGCCTTGACCGCTCGGCCACAAATTAACCTTACGGTAGACAAGGTCGAATTTACTGCTTATAAACTCTAATCTTCCATGAATCTCGTACATTCATAACTGCTCTGGCGTATCGAATGTAAACAAATGACGTCGTATGTTAAGAAATGGACAAGGTCCGACAATTTATTTATTAAAGACATTTTTTTTTATGTTTAACGTTGTTATTTTATAGATACAAGTATTTAAGCAAATGCTCTGTTTATGATAAACAGTATTAAATAACATTTACCGGCCTGAATGTCCGAGAAATTTTCATAGAAAATATTCGTTCTTTGACAGGATTCGAACCTGCATCCTATACGGAACCGTCATATACGCTGACGTGCCTTGACCGCTCGGCCACAAAGAACCTTAGTTTAGAGTTTATAAGCAGTAAATTCGACCTTGTCTACCGTTCAGGCCGGTAAATGTTATTTAATACTGTTTATCATAAACAGAGCATTTGCTTAAATACTTGTATCTATAAAATAACAACGTTAAACATAAAAAAAAAATGTCTTTAATAAATATATATGTGTGTGTGTGTATATATTAGATAGATATAAATATGAATTTTTATTCTTCAGTGTATTCATAATGTAAAAAGAATATTTCTCTCAGAAAAATGTCTACTTTATTCATGAGTTTAGACAATTTCGCAATGGTATGATAAAAGACTTGATTTTAAAGAACTTGAAAAGAGCATATATTTTAGATACACTTTTTTGATTAACCTTTGAGATGCCTTCCAGCGTGACATTTTGATGTTTACTGTTACATTTTTGTTTCTTTCCACTAGCGGAGGAATGCAAAAGACAAGCAGGACAAAATGATTTTTCTGCCTCTAACCATTTTCGAAGTTAAGTGCGGACCTAATTTAAAATCATTGAATACAACATATGCATATATTATCTTCATCGATAAATAAGGTCATTCTTGTATATACATGGAGAAATATTTCTTTCAGCACAAAATTCAATGTGTGCAGCGGAAATGGATGAGTACTGAAATTTTTATTCACAAGCTGTTTACATGACAACGTTTCTACTAACATAAAATCATAATTTGTGTGCGTCTGCGCATCACGGAGATAGATAGATAGATAGATAGATAGATAGATAGATAGATAGATAGATAGATAAAGAAAGAGAAAGTGGCACGTATTGGAGGCACGGTAGAATAAACGATTGCGTCTCGGATTGAGGATACAGAAAATTGAGTTCGTATTCGTTTGCTGCCATTTACACCATCACGGTATAAATATCAAGACATACTGGGTCTTCGGAGAATGAAAACTGAATTCAAACCAGCCTTAAGACTCGCTGTCGTACAATATCACACACACACACACACACACACACACACACACACACACACATATATATATATATATATATATATATATATATATATATATATATATATATATATATATATATATCCGTTGATAATTGGTAGGGGTAATTCCAAGGAAGAAATGAATCAAAAGAGAGCTCAATGTAAAAACAGCAATATAATAATAATAAGTACAAATATTTATCTCTACCGAGCAAAGTTTTTATTTTTAATAAATGGATTAAAATTTGTTAAATTGACAAAATTTGTAAAGCAGCAACACCAATTGCATTTAATGATCACTCATGAAAAAAACAAGTAGTATTTTTAATCGATAGAAATAATGATGCAATCTATATTTTAATTTTTACCAAACGACAATGTGTAAAAAGATTTGTTAGTCACCGATTCAGCGTCAACATATGCTACTCATAACAATTCATTATCGTTTACAACGCAATTGAAACATTTAAACGCTTCAAAATATAATAGCTGTTACCATGGTGTTTATTATCAACATTTTTTACCCATACATATACTTTTTTCTTAACAATAACAAAAATTGCCTCAACGAGAGATTTATACATATTTCATACATTATTTTATTATTTTATTGTGTAAAATTTTTCTCGGTTTTGAATTTTTGCTATTCGGCCCCAAATTATTTTATGGCTTCATGTCTTTTATCGTAGTCTGTTGGCCAATAGCAACCTTTAGAATTTTTGCTGTATATACCGCGTGTAACAGCAAAATTGTCCAGTTCGTGTGACAGCATAATTATTCATCCCGCAAATTGTTTAATATCTAAAAAGTCAATAATTCAGTTCCTTTTTATCAGGTTATCAGATAAGACATTTAACCATCTTGACACCACTTGTAGTAAGAATAAAAAAAAACTGTGAGCGATTCAGCTACAAAGAGAACAGATTAAAATCGTTTTCTATCAACCTCTAACATAACAACTGAGTAACTGTGAGAGGAAAATATCATTCAAGACTTTAGTAATGATACCAACGTTCGTATCCTAGCTTTAAAATCTAATGAAGAGTTTTGTGTATAAAAGAGTGAACAGTAGAGAGGAAAAAGAGATCAAGAGGTCAGAACATCAAGAGTGATCATCATTTGAACTTAGTGCTAAATATGTTCTTATTATTTAAAGAAGAGTTCAATGGTGATATAAAAACCTCGGAGAATTTCATTAAGATATCGTTAAGTATTTCTAAGATGCAACAGTTCAAAGCTTAATAGAAAAATTGCAGAATTTTACTGTTACACACGGTATATATATATATATATATATATATATATATATATATATATAAAGCACACATATGCATATATATATATGTGTGTGTGTGTGTGTGTGTGTGTGTGTGTGTGTGTGTGTGCGTGTGTGCGTGTGTGTGTGTGTGCTTGCACGCACGCGTACATGATGGTGGTCTGTTACAGTTTATGCTGTGATTCGCTAAAATATGAAGTCATGTGGGAAAGTAACAAGCAGAACTACAATTTTTTATATATATATATATATATATATATATATATATATATATATATATATATATATATATATATAAAGCATTTCACCCCAAGCAAGGCGGGAAACCACTACGACACAAGGGGTTACAGAAGATTTGGATCAAGGTCAGATAAGAGGGATAGAGGAAAGGATGAGGAGAAGGATAGTGGATAGATCAAGACAACTGGATATATATATATATATATATATATATATATATATATATATATATATATATAATATATATTATTTTATTATTATATATATTATTTTGTTTTATTATATATATATATATAAACATTTTCACTACTGCTTCCTATAAAGAAGTGCATTTTCTCCTTTCAACTGCTACCTTACAAAAGCTAAGGATTCAACGTCAAAGCTTCTCACGGACGCTAAGAGCAACACCGTCATTTCATGCCGACTAAGCTTAATCTTATCTGTAATTTCTCACCGTTACACGTTGTTGAGCTTCAAATATTAATCTAATTAAACTTAAAATATGAAATTCAATTTAGTTCTACTGTAGAAGTTTATAGACACGAGGTGAATTTCACTAAAATATGTGAACTATGTCAAATTTTCAAGTGAAAATGCCCTATTTACATTTTTTGGACTGTTATCCTCATCTTCATTGCCATATTCACAAAGTTTTGGCCGTTTCACGCTCCACCCTTCTTCAAAATCTTTAGACTTTCGAACTGAACATTTTATTTCGACCACCGGGATAGATTTTTTTAGTTCCACGTTCCATGCCGCTTCCAGATATTTCTGTTATTCCCCTTTAACTCACCTGTACAAGATTTTATGCTCACCACTGCTGTATCCTGGTATTGAACTCACAACTCTTTGCATCATATCACTGAATCTAACCAACGCCTTTTTACACTGGGCTGGTGGAGAAAATAAAATGCTTGGTTAGAAATTCTACTCACCTGAGGAACGTCGGATTGTACAACGGGCGAAACGATTTTTTTAATATGGCAATGAGGTTAACTTTCCGAATAATGGAAATAATTAGGAAGCCTTATCTCAGATATAGACAGATATTGAATATGGCTTATTTGCTTGTTTTCTTTTTCTTTCTTTTGAAAAATACCTACACTGGAATATTATTTTTTAATTGTGCTAAAACATTGGCCATTGACTCCTTTTAGGCAATACACAAATACACGAGACATACCAAAACCCTACAATGATAAAGATATACAGTTTAATAAACAAAGGGAGCGTCTACATAATTACGAGTGGCTGCTAAAAATAACTTTTATGTAATAAAATGTGTCGGATTAATAAATAACACACACACACACATGCTTACATACATATATATATATATATATATATATATATATATATATATATATATATATATATATATATATATATATATATATATATATATATATATATATATATATATATAATGTACATTCAACGATTGACTTTTATTCATATAATTATGTATCAAATTAATTTTCCTTTGCTATCTTTTAACTTATTAATTGGATGTTGTCTGCCCATTTATATGGTCCCTAAATTGTTGTAAACAGAATGTGATATCGATAAAATATTAACATTTTTTAAAAATAGGATATTAAGTTCCAATTCAAACCGATATTTTGACTCACTATGCAATATTTCCCTAAGGTTTATTATCAACAAATCACCACCCACCTCATGGTTGAATATAACGGCGGACTAGTGTTTTTAAACCTGAGGGGCAGCCAGTTTTCGAAGGATATCTCCGAAATAAATTTTTAAAAAATACAACGTAAATGAGACAATGGAAATTCTCCAATATCGTTCCCAAATGGTATGGCAACTCTCAGATAATAGAGAAATGGAATCTGTGGAGAGTGTGCGCCATTTACGCCCAGAAGGGACACGGCATTTAAAAACGTGCGTTTATTTCTATGAGTGAAAAAAAAAAGATTTAAACAAAGACATTTATATATCTACGATTCATTCCAGAATATAAACCTAATCATTTAACTTCATAGATTCAAGGAATTATCCATCTATGGCGATTTACTAAGCGGTGTTCAAATGTGGCACAAGGCTGAAAGGATGAAGAACCTTATGATGTATCTAGCGAGACTTACTTGCTAAACATTATACGAAGTCAAAGTGCCTATCTATTAATCTATGTATAGTTTGTAGTAGAATAAAAATTTAATTTTTTATTTCTATGTACTGTGTCCCTTCAAGATGTGGTTGATCATGTTAATCTACAACATCTGATCCTCTGTACATCTTATCCTCTTTTTTTTTCTTTTTTGCATATATTCTACTTCCTTTTCTGACAACCATTTACAAAATTTCGGTAGGTAGGCTATGCGTGGCTTTCATCCGTCTAACTTCACTAAGTTTTATGGGTGGTAAATTTTCCGAGCCCTCTTTCCACAGTATGTGCCCTAGAAATGTCAACTGTTTATTTCAGATGATAAATTTCACTATTCTTTAAAATTTCGTCGTTACTCTTCGGAAGGAATTTTACAATATAAGTGGCATGGACGGTTTCAGAACCAAGGAATTTAGTTCGTCAGGGTACTTTCCAGAAATGTTACGATAAAAAATAATTCTTCAACCACAGTGGAATGTGTGGAATAAATAGCTTCAGCCCAAATATGGCAACAGTACTACATTTTCGAATTACCGATGAAATTATATATATGTATGATGATTGAATGAAATACAACAAAGGTCGGTTAAGATTCTACATCGAGGGAAAAGCTAAATAAGCTGTTTCGCTTAATTTTGAATATAAATTTTAAATTTTTCAACTCTGATTTTTCTAGAGGCACAATCTAACATATTTTAATTTCTTACCGCCTGTTGTTTCTCCTATTGATATTAACATTTAAAATATTATACATTGTATCAGCTTTATATGATCTGTTTGGCTGGATGTAAATTTACCGTGGAAAAATAAGAATTAGTGAACGTTCAATATATAATTACATTATTCTTTTTAATTAAATTCATTCATTAAGCTGAAATTATGGACGTCCATTTATACATATAAACCATCCAATTAATTTTATTTTCATTATAACAACAAAATAAAATCCCGTATAATCATTGGATTCTACTTAAGAGCATTCAGAATTTGCAGCCCTCAATATGTACATGAAGAGCTGAAATGCATTAAAAACACTTTCAAGTTTCTTCAGTAACCTAATTATTTCATATCCAATGCGAAACAAAAAGCTCATATTCTAAAATAGAAGAACAGCCTATCATAACAAACACAATGAATAAAAAGACACCATTCTAACAACTCTATCGCATCTACAACTGGAAAGAATCTATCTAAACTCACCATACAATATTTTACTGCTTCATCTAAAAGAATAAACGCTTTAGTTAATACTAAAGAAAATAATAAGCAAAATTTGAAGGATGAATTTACTCGATCGCCTGTAATAATTGTCACAAAAATTCATAGGAGAATATAAATAAAAATAAAATATTATATAAATATAAATAAAAATATTAAATAAAATATTATATAAACACAAAAGAGATATTTTGCTGAACAATACATCAAATGCCTTGGTTAACTGCCGTAACGAGATGGGCCACAATATGGACATGAAAAATGCTAATCTGATCAAAGGAGACAACAATTCACTACGACAAAAGTATCTAGAGAGCGCCTTGATCATAAAGTCATCTAGAGTAAATTTGCGTCCTGGCAACTTTCACCATTACTGGCATAATCACAATGTGGATATCTACTAAAAGATATGATAGAAAGAAAAAGAATCTAAGTGAAATCGGTTAGATTAAACAATAATAAAATTAAAATTCCCAGCATCGTTCGTTCGTGCGCATGTGTAATTGAACCAACATAACAGGTTTAGAAAATAAATGAAGTCCTAAATGATGAAACATATCACAAGATACTTTTTTCCCATTGTTCCTGGTATATAAAAATATATATCGTTAACTCACGTATATATATATATATATATATATATATATATATATATATATATATATACCGAAAATATCTTAAACAATAAGGAAAAACATCACCGTACAACTATAAATTCAAAACCTGTAAACTCTATGGAGGAGAAAATAGCTATAATCACATTCCCAGACCAACACAAATTAAAAAATAAACGATTAGATCATATCCCAAAACGCAAACACGAAAATAAATTTGTACTACGTTATAATGCATCGAAAAGCAACAACGAATACATTGTAATAAACACGATTAAAAATGCAAATATATGCATTGTTTACTACTCAAATAATGTTAATTAATTAAACAATGCGAATTTAATCTAAACAAATGTGTTAACTAACGCTTTTAAAAACAAAGAAATCTAAATAAATAAACTACGAGTGCACATTTAAACAGAAATAATAATAATAATAATCATAATAATAATCAACAAATAATTACGTAACAAATAATAGATAATCAATGAAAGTTAAAAAAAAAAGAAGACACTATAAAATAGCTACAAATAATTGTATTCGGATCAACAATTGTTCGTACACAATAGTCTCTAGAATAAGTCGAAATATACCTGCTTTCATTTACCCGAAAACCATCAATAGTCGAGGCAAATCAGAAGAAAAATGGGATCCCTATTGAGTTCAAGAATGAAACAGACTATATATATCTATGGCTAAAACCAAAATTACCTCAGGTTGAGAATTGTATTATTGCGGGCAGATCTGAACCCAGCTGTTTTCAGCTCTTAAGTATTTTCTCGTGCTGATGTAATTTTGGTATTTACCGTAATAAATATATATGATCTGTTATAATAAAATCTTTGAGCTCCCTGAGAGTAAGGTTTAATACTTGTTATAAGGAGGAGATTATATATATATATATATATATATATATATATATATATATATATATATATATATATATATATATATATATATATATATACACACACACATGGTGTATCAAGAATATATTTACAAAATTTGCGTGTAGGTTCCGCGCAACAAAACAAGGACAAATGTACATATAAACATTTGTCTGCAAATCTTTCTTTTTTTGCGCTATGATGTTTAAGGAATTTTCATGGTAGATGGCGCTGTGTTGCCATATATACGAAGTTACATTAGTCATTTGTGTACATTTGTGGCTAGTCTGTCTTCAACGTTTAACTTATGTAGTAATGAGTAACTGAGAATTTTTCCGTATAACAATGTCAGGATATTGACGTATTGAGCCGGCAGATATGATTTTACATACGGCCAGGTGAAAGGTAATGAACATAAGGCTGCACGGCTGTATCAGTTTGTGTTTGCATACCGCAGGGAACAGAGTCATTCAATCTTTGCTGATGTTTATCGTCCCGTTTCTGAGACAGAATCCGTGCCACCACTAATATACTAATAAGTATTTTTAGACTGTATTTTCGATTGTACTTTTAACAGCGTCTACTGTAAACTTAAAACTTATTAACGCAAAAACGAGGGATTTACAGACTTATGATTATATGTCCATTTGTTCTTGTTTGATGTTCGCAACCCAAGCTCAAACCTTGTAAATTTTTGACAAACCATTTATATATATATATATATATATATATATATATATATATAGATGACGCTTTTCTATCACTATTTTCAAACAATTCGAACTCTGTATGGATTAAAAATGTATTCTTCACTGAAATGAATACCTGTCTTAATGTTATGGTGAAAATGGTTATTAGTCATTAATTAAATTCCTAATTGTATAGAAGGTAAAATTAATGACTTCACTCAATCTTCTCATTGAAAAATATACCCACTTTATCCATGCGCGTTATATGAAAGATTCATTTCATGTTATTTTATGTATTTACTAAACTAACTTTGTCTGAAAAGGGTTCATATGCATGGGACAGTCGGCGAACATTACTAAGTCGTAGATTTCTTCTTGACTACTTCGATAAAATCTAATAATTTGCAAGGCCTTCTTTTAAAATTTTGTATCTCACAATAATCTTTCACGCTGCTGTATCTAAAATAAATAGGTCAAAATAGTATTATCGGTGTTTCAAGGACGAGGTTTAACAAAAATGGACAGGTTAATGATAAAAAAATATTTTAATTTAGGACAGCTACAGAATATCTGATCCGGCTGTCTCCAGAATTCGTGAAAAGGACAATAATTATTAGCGCCTCCACAGCGGCAATTACTACTGCATCTTCTCTAACTTGTAACTGGCCAATGTTTTAAGGCGCCAAGAATAACATAATATTATCGAATGAATATAAATCATATTTTTTCTCATTAATAACATTATGATTAAGCAAAAATAGCATTATTTTAAAAAGTCAAATTATTATTTTATCATTTTGTTTTACGTTGGTAAATTAAGCAACGCACTGACATGAAATTTAATGCGCGCACAGACTGAGTAAATGTGTACAGAGAGAAGGCACCGGTGCCCAATCAGATCACACATATACGCACGCACACATCATACACGCGTGTGCCATTACAGAATCACCAGATCATTATCAATGCATGCATGTGTTCATACATTTATAAATAGTGTGTAAGTATGTATGTGTCTGCGGAAAAACGTTCCCAAAATATATATGTATACATTTATATATATATATATATATATATATATATATATAGATAGATAGATAGATAGATAGATAGATGTATAAATATTTATATATACAAATATTTATTCTAGAGGAACATATCTGTACATAATAGATATACATATACATATCAATGCGTGCATGTATATAAATATATATATATGTACAAAGTAACTCAATATATATGTGCATTTATATACAGAGAAAGAATTTAGTAAGAGATTGTAAGATGAATGTATATCATGTGGTGTACCGTATTCAAGATACGATTTTTATATTAAGTTCATTGAAAACATTCATATTTTATTAAACTTATATATCTTTCAACTAACTCTTTTTTAACCATCTATTAAAATACAATTGTTTTATAAAAAATTTGAATATACATAGGATTTTTAAAAACATGTCCATATATTAGTCTGCATTTCTTATATACATATATATATATATTTCTTATCGATTCACTTACTTCAGTTCTGAAATTAAATCCATTGTTAGAAAAGTGTATATTGTACTTTTCTTATTAAAATCCGTATAACATCTATGTATCAGGCAACAGCTGTATATATATATATATATATATATATATATATATAAGCTATCATTCTCAGTGTCCTTTTGTCTGTCCTTGAATCCGCTCTGTTATCATTTATTAATCTGTCATTGTCTAATTTCATCTATCTATCTATCTATCTATCTATCTATCTATCTATCTATCTATCTATCTATCCAGCTATGTGTGTATGGTTGTATGTAGGTGATTATGTCTGTGTGATTGACTGTGTGAGTGTCTGTTTTTGCATGTATATATGCATAGACAAAATGTGTGAGAGAAAGAAACAAATATTTATAAACACATATTCACACACTCGCACAAACACGAGCATAGATAGAGAGTAAGAAATATATATTTTAAATCAAGTAATATATAAATAAGGAAGTAAAATGTATATATATAAACTATATATATATATATATATATATATATATATATGTATATATATATATATATATATATATATATATATATATGGGGGGAGAGAGAGGATATATAGTGAGAGGGAGAATGACCGATAGGTATTAAATATCTACCAATTCTATTTGTCATATAAATGATAATGTTATATTCGTTTTTTATTTCCTACTTATTTCTTATTTAATTGGCACGTATTATCAAATTTATATTTTTGAAATCACACATGTTCATTCTCCTAAAATTATCAGAATCCCATTGCCAACTAAAAGTAAAATACTTATATAATATAATATCATGTTTATTTCTTTATATATATATATATATATATATATATATATATATATATATATATATATATATATATATAATACGAGTAATCTATATGCGACTATGATGCAAGTATGCAGAACCCAATGAGGTTCAACCTTAATACACAATCATAATTGTGCTTGGCAAAACAAACATGCAAGTTATTCCACGACATCGAATTACAACAAACGCCGGCAAAAATTTTAATCGAAACCATCTAAGTTCTATATATTAGTAACTGTCCTTTCAAATATTTTTATACACAAACACCTATCTCTCTGTTATTCTATGCGCACTTAGATACGTAGATAGATAGATAGATAGATAGATAGATAGAATTCATATTTATTCTCTGCAATTTATTCTCTTCAATTTTGATAAATGACTGAAAATCTATCCTTGGCAATATTTTGCTAAGTTTAATGATAATTACTTAAAAATGAAAAGCAATTCAATATCAGCCTATTGACGATTCGAACTGGTTTCCCGATCATTTGTCTGAAAATATTGACACAATACATATTCATTTTATTTGAAAGCCTGCATTCGTCTATGTATCGATATATATATATGTGGAGCCCACAGTTTTTCACTATTATTCAGCCGTGTATTGTATAAACATCTAATACTGTTAACCTTCCGATCTATCTGACCGTACGTCTGACACAATGCAGCACTGAGTGTGTGTAAATCTGTATATATATATATATATATATATATATATATATATATATATATATATATAGTGGCTTTCGTTTTATTATTGTAAATACTGAAGTGGAAGTTTGTGTTTAAACGCGCATCTTTTTTTTGTATCAAATTTGAAAAAAAAAAGATATTATTTCTGTGTGAGTGCTTTCTATCATAGATAAAGCGGCATTTTTCTCTTTCATATGCATGTAGTAAATGTATGCGTACGTGCTATTTTGTTTGCGAAATTGAAGTCATGTCTTAAAGCCTGAATGTAGAGGAGACATCATCCTTAGCTTCATATGGAGATAACTTTTTTGTTGACTTATTGAAGAAGATTATGTGTATTAAAATATAGATCAGAAGATAAAACCAACCTCGCTTTCTCTCCCTCTAACTCACGCTCTTTGTCTCTCTCAGTCTGTCTATCTGTCTGTCTCCGTCTCTCTGTCTGTCTCTATCTCTCTCTATTTCTCTCTATACATACATACACACACACACACACACACACACATATATATATATATATATATATATATATATATATATATATATATATATATATAATTACAAATATTTTTAATAAAAATATACATGAGGCCACCGGAGATATCGAAGTAATGATTGTTATACTACGACTACTACATCTACTAAATCATTTTCTACTACTACTACAACTACTACTACTACAACTACTACTAGTATGTGTAGTATTACTACTACTACTACTACTACTACTACTAATAATAATAATAATAATAAGATGTTATGGAAGAAAACTAATATAATTTTATGGGTCATAACCTTTTTTCGTTTTCAAATCTTAACAAGTATAAACCTTTTTCTTCTTCACACAATGTAAAAAATAATTAAAAAAATAAAAATATTTCCGACACCATTCGGACAGCTGAAAATTTCCAAATATCTCATGCGATTATTTATAAAAGCTGGAACCCCCATGCTATCGCTGGTGTGATTTCTGGCATATGAATAATACAGGGTTCTTGAAAGTCACGAATAGTGTTCTAAAAATAAACATATCTGTTTAAAATACATTTATTTATTTTATTGATTAAAAAAAAAAAAAACAATGGGCAAATTTTTCCACGCAAAGATGCATTGCGAAAAATAAGAAAGTGATTTAACGAATAGATTTTTGTTGTTTTATTTAAACTATTTTTTTGTCCTGCACACTTAATATTTATGCTACCAGAGTGCGTTATACAAGGAAATGTTTCCATTATAAGATTTCTCTTAATCAACCGATGTTAGCAATTTTTTTTAGGATACGCATGTATGTACATTAGTCATATACAATGTGAACATAAGATTGAAATATCTGTAATTTTTAAAATATTGATAATTTGTTATATATTGTCAGTAATTATTATGCATACCATATAAGCCTTACTTATGATTTTATGCACGAATAAATAGAAAAGTTGTAGACCTTAGAAACATATACAGTACACTCTTCAGTTTTCATGACTAAATTATTTTATTCTTTTTCGGATGCACGTACGATTTTCTTGACATACTGTAACATTTTTTCAGTCGTTCATACATTTTCTTACATTTTCTACTGTGATGATTTTGGGGATTATCTCTAATACGTTTCATTTTTCCCCAGATATTTAGCTTTTTCTTTTTTATAATCGATTCACCCCCAAGCAAGATGAAAATGCTTCTAGGCTACAAGGGTTTACTGGAAGTGAAAGAGAATGTGTAAGGTAAATAAAAGTACCGATTTCAAGAGGACAAAATGTGGCTATTGGCGTTGCATTTACATTATCGTGTATTGTAGGATTTGGGAAGCTATAAATCTGAAAGGAGACCCATAGGCAAGTGGAACTTAACTGAAACTTGGAATGAAATTCCTCTTGACACTATCCACGAAGCTACTGCCTCCTGGTTACCACGCTTACGAATTTGTGTTGAAAATTCAAACAAACATTTTGAACATCTGAGATGATTGTTCAGTTTGTGGATGGATCATAAATAAATTTATTTCTGAATTTACAGATTTTTACTGAGCACAGTGTAATTAGTTCAACAAAAAACGGTGAGATCTAATTGTCATTCTAGTAGCACGCTTAAATTCATACAGCCGTGGCAAGAAGGAGAGTTCATTAGAAGAATTGGCAATGCAGATAGTTGTAGAAATGACAGGACTCCACGTCGCGGTCGAAGTCGCGTTTTCCCTATTCTTTTGCGTAATTCTTTTAATGAATGACTACAAAATTTTTTGATCGATTGATAATTGGATAGACTGGTTTAAATCCATCATTTTGGTGACCTTGTAACTTATTTCGGGGCTAACTGGACATGAGATTTACTAAATGAAAAAGATCATTGTTTTCCACCAATATACACTTTACTTAATATATAATTGGTTGTGATATGTGCTGCTAAAATAAACTGTTTTGTCAATGAATAGCAATAAATTACTTCATTTGTCTTGCCGCCATCATTGAAGTTGAAAAGAATTAAATATTTATAGCCTTCAAATCTATCCCGAAATATAAATCTCCCTACCACCTGTTTTTTACGATGTCATGTCCGTTAATATTTTGATTTACAACTCAAAATCTACTCCAGGTATTTGGGCAAACCAATGTAACTCTAAATTCATCATTAAACAATACCTATGAGAAATAATATTTCATTTACCCCTTCAGCCAAAATACAGATTTCTCTGTGATATTTACTAATTTGTCCCACTTAAGAGGATTTCGTTTTTTTCACTAATGTATCTGACAATCCCTATTTGTGCTTAGATGCACAACACAAGCTTCATATAAGTGTTTCTCATTGGTCAATACTATTTGCTTTTTGACACATTTTTTAAGTTCTGATACGTACTGGATGAATAGTGGGAAAAAGAGACAAAGGGAAACAACGTGTGGCTTGCCTGGCGGAGTTAAGCAGGTGGATGACAGAACGTGGTCTGGAGAGGAAGCAAAGGGAAGGAAGTTATTCAGAGATGCAAGGGATAGAAAGAGGTGGAGAGCCATGATCGCCCACGTTCTGAAAGTACATGGCACATAAAAAGAAAGATAGGTTTTTAATTCACGTTTGTAATGATCACACTTCGGATTTTGCCAATATTTTAATAATTTTCATATTTTGCTCTCAGCTAAGTTCAAATCATTCACAATGTCCAACGTGGTGTCTTCACCACACACAAAATTGACAAGAATTGCATCCCATTTAAATGTATATATTACTTAAGTCCCAATTAAAAATGTCTTGCACGTTCATAGATATGCAAGATGCTGCCTGATTTCCACATTATTATCTAAGAGTTACACTGCATTCTGGAGACAAATTGTACTAGTTCCACGTCGAATTCGCAAAGGTTAAAAATTCATACTTATCTTTCTCTTAGAATGTTTGTCACTCAAGATTCTATACCCGCCTATATCCACCTATTTAATGGAAAGCTGGATTAAATGGGATCTTTGCCAAAAGCAATTGTGTGAGAAGAAACGCAACAACTAAGACGGAATCTAAGTCCGTTTGCTGATTCCCCTTTGCACATCACCATTTAACGTACACAAACATGACTATATATATATATATATATATATATATATATATATATATATATATATATATATTTGAAATTCACACATATTTTTATATATATAT
>CAHIKZ030000136.1:3807500-3820000 GCA_903632075.3 Acanthosepion pharaonis
AGTCTTTATTACAAAGTGACATATAGGTAAGTGCACTCGACTACGTCGATCTTTTAGCACATTTATTAACTTTAAAAACAAACATCCGAGTCGTAATTTTTACTGTTTTTGTCTAAAAAGAGTTACACTGAGTGAAAGTGTTTAGTGATAAATCAATGTTTTTTTTTTTTTTTTTTTTTGCACATTTTATCAGAAATATTTAACATCTTAAATATTAATTTCAATTTAAAATCAAAATTGGTTCATCATTTTTCTCTATAATACCCGCTGTTTCTTCCTTTAATATACTCGAATGAGAAACTAGCCCATACGCACTTATACTCGTACTGACGCTATCATATACTCACACACACACACAGATGCACACACACGCACGCGCGCACACACACCCATGCACGCACAGATTCATGGACTCGCACATGCAGATCTAAACGCGTATGCATACGTACATATATATATATATATATATATATATATATATATATATATATATATATATATATATATATATATATATATAAACACACACACACACACACACACACACACACACACATACACACAGACCCAAACACATTCACAGTGTCAAATACATACGTTATGCACATATATAGATAAACGCATGCGTGCATGGACACACACACAAACACACGCACGCACACGAGTTCTTGCACAAAGATGCAAACTCCCGCAGATACACCGAGGTAACCCACACATACATATGCCCAAATATATATAAACCCATACACAGAGAGGCAAACTGACTCATACACAGAAAACCACAACTCACACACAACACAGCACGCATACACACACAGCACAGCACGCATACACACACAACACAACACACACAGGAAGTGTGCGTGTGTGTTGTGTATTTATTGCGTATGTGTTTATGCATATGTATATATGTGTGTATATATGCGTATATCACGGTTTTTTGTCCCTTTTAAGCGTATCCTCCGACCAAGTTTGTCAGCCTCTCATAATCTGAATGATCCGACACAAATGGATTAAATGTAAGTCGATGTTTTTTTATTATCAATATATATCTATACAGGTTAAACTTTCCTGTATTTATAGGGAATTTTATGTCAATTTAAAAAACGATCTCCTTTGTGACTATTTTATTTTCAAGGAATGGATTATTTAACAAAATTTTTTCAACTGAATATGCAAATCGTGTCAATAAACCTTTAATTATATTTGCGAAAAAATATATTCATGAAATAATGTCGGTATATATTCACGAAACGTTGGCATTATTATCCATTCTGATATAATCATTTTGGTCTAGTGTAGTCTTTTTCTCAATCGGCATCATCTTTGCTGTAGTAGCAGCTATAATAGTCGTGATGTGGTCATCGATTTATAGTTGCCGCTTCATTTGACTTCGTTTTCTGTTTGAGTTCATAGGTTATAGAGGCTTTTACATACTCGACTCATAAATCCTGGTTTCGATCTTGAATAGTTTTCAATATATTACTGTCTTTGGTCTAGCAATATCAAATAAATCAGTATCTATCTATCTATCTATCTATCTATCTATCTATCTATCTATCTATCTATCTATCTATCTATCTATATATATATATATATATATATATATATATATATATTTAAAACCTAAATAATTTTACAAGTATATAAAGAAACTTACATTTGAATCATATTAAACACATCTTTGTTTTGGCATAAAAATAACAAGTATACGATACTCAGTAAGAATGAAACTCTTTCCGATTTACAAATCGAACTTGCTGAACATTTCAGCCAAATATATAGCCCATGCATCAGAAATCGTTGCGATTCTATCGTGCAATTCCCACTCGATTTCAAATCTCAGTAATCACTGACGTATATTTAAAAAAAGATTTTTATTTAATTTTAAAGTTAATATTTAATTCGCAAAAATATTTATGGGATTGGAATATAAGAAAGGACTGATTTTCTTGTTCTGGCTGGACCAAAAATTGACCCTAAAATTAATTACGAATTTGATCATGTGGTTAAATTTTGGTCCCTATATTGAAGTATGAACCTTTCCATATTCATTTGCACATTTTACTTTTGAACAGAATATATCCAATTAATCAAGCTCTCAGACCGGCTTCGGTCAGTTAAAATAAATCATGACACAAATCTCGTTCGCATTTTGTTCGTGTCAGGTTATCAATTTTCTGGACAGGCAGTCTCTCTTCGACTGGAAACAAAAACATTCACTTTCCCACGTACAAGCTGCGTAAATATCTAGAATATAATATGACTGACAGAAGAATGAAATGTTTTGGTTGGAGTTCGATGAAGTTTGCCTAATGAATCACATTTCGAATTTACAGCTATAAAACGTAAACCGAGGAACAAATATTTTGTTCGACTTCATAATATTATTTTAAATAAATATATATGCGTCGCTTATAACGAGAAGAAACTTATTAAAGGAATGATAAGCTCTCAGGTAAAGTAAAAAAGAAAATAACAATTATAAAATCAACAATAATGAAAAAAAATGCCTACTGTCTAAAATAGAAATTCAGGCCTAGTAAGTACGTAATGTTAACTCCAGTTTTAATTTCTCTTTTTGCTTCTTCTTTCCTTTCCTTTGCTTTTCACCATTTTTTCATCATTTAATTCTTCATATTATTGATTTTTTCTTATCATCTTCATATGCTTCCTTTACATTTTTTCTTCTTTTTAATTTGTTTTTCTTCATTTTTTCTTCAGATTCTTCATTTTTCTTCTATTCGATTTGTTTTTTCCATTTCTTTATTTTTCTTCATTTTGTCTTCATATTTTTCATTTACTTCTTCATTTTTCTTCTTTCACTCATTTTTCTTCATCTTAATTTTTCTTCATATTCTTTATTTACTTTTATCACTTTTGATCTTTTTTGTTTGTCTTCTTCATTTTTCTCCTTCGTTTTGATTTTTCTTCTTCATCTTAATTTTCTTCTCTTAGGCTTAAATTTTATTCGTTTTCTTCTGTTCCTTCTTATTAATATTTGAAGTACTTATTGCGCTAATAATAGCAGTAGTCGACACGTCTATTGTTTCACCAATTTTTCCCAAATTCTTGCAAGGTAGGGGGAAGCAGAGAAAGATATACCTAAAGTGATTGTTTAAATGGGTATTAAAACATGAACTACAAGTGTAGTAAAGCGACAATCATTACTTGCATCTACAAATGATATGGAGAGACATGATCGCTCACACACTGAAATTACGCGGTACATAAAAAAAATTATTATTTTTCTAGATATTACATAGGCTTATTTCCATCCCGCCAAATGATGTCAGTGATGACTGAACACACTACAGTAGTAATATCAGTGAGGCTAGCTGACTGTTATTCAGTATTACTGTGTTTAGTAGATTAAAATCATCTTTTTACTGTAGACATTGTTTCATGCGAAGACGACTGCCAGCCAACGAGTATTGAGTTCAAATAGATATATCACTTATTACAATATTTACACTAGCATTCTCTCAGTGTATTTATAAATTCACTGATAACCAAATTAGATTTTAACACGATCAGGTGTCATGAATCAAAATAACACATCTTAAACTGTATTTATTTAACTATTACTAAAATTAAAATCATCTCAATATTTGCTTTTTAATCACTATATTTTTATTAGAAATTAACTGTGAAAGAAGTCATTAACTTTAAATATTTTGTCTTTCACTTCATCTGGAACGCTGACTTCTCGTGCTATCATCTCCCATTATAAGAGCCAGATCAGACATAAAATGGAGTACTGCTGTCATATTTGGGAGAGAGCTGCCCTGTCATCTTTTCAGTCTCGATAAACTCAATAAGCAACTCCGCGTCCTTGTGTATGACAAATTATTTTCCCCGTTACAACTCCTTTCTCACAGACGAAACGTCGCTAGCCTCTCATTAATCTAACACTATTTCCGTGGAAAGTGCTCAGGCGAACTACATACCTTAGTTCCACCAGTTGTACCCTTCACTGTTAGAAGCAGATATGCCATGCGCAATTTAGTGAACCACCTTCATTCCTTTCGTGAAAAATAAGTTCCACATGAGTAATTTCTTCCCGCGAACCACTGCTATAGGACGCTTCCCCAATCTTAACCTGTTCAATCAGGGTTAACCGTTATTTTCCGACATATCCATATAAATTTCGCCTTTTACTCAGTAACCAGCTACCTCATGTGGCTCCCGAAACTCACTGTAAAAAAAGAAGAGAAAAAAATGCATTTATTTAGTATAGGCTTTCATAGTATCAGTTGTCCTATCTCAAAGGATTGATTTTTAAAACATCTTTTCATGTATAACTTGATACCGACCAATGAATTTTAAGAAAATAAAAATTCGATACTTGATGGTTTAATACAAAATATTTTATTGCAAATACAGCAAATGAATAAAAAGAATAAGGTATATTGAAAAGTGTTTAAAGTTAATGAAGAAAAGTATCTGCTTTCTATTATTAAATATTATTTTCGCTCGTTAAAATATGATAGCTGAGTTACACATCTATCCATGGTTAAACATCATAATGTATATCGTGACTTGTTATAATATCATTAATCCGAGTACTTATTACTCTAATATCAAAATGATTTATTGCAAAAGTATTGGATTCGTAGGGGAATGGAATTTAATCGATAAGTAAAATAAAAATAGTGAGTAATAAAACAAAGAAAACGACATATATTTTCTAATGCTGCTAAGAGTAAAGCAACCGAAAATATGATTATCCCGCTTGGTTTGGAAAAACGCTGTTAGGTAGGGTTATTGAAACCCGTATAAAGGCAAACATTTCCTGCGTCACTCTCTTTCTTCTTTTTGCTCCAAGATGTGAATCACGTGGTAATTACATTCACACTGTGGATTGATGTCCCTTCTTAATTTCCAAAGTATGGCGCTCGAACGTTTCTTAGAAAACCTCAACCTATAAAATAGGTTGAGAATTCCCATTGGTTGTTCCAACTAAGTGCAAAGCTGACTTGAGCGCGATAGTTACTTATAGTTACCTACCTTCTGGATTAGAAAGAGAGCAGACATACCCAAGAGACTTAGAGCATTTGTTTCACCACAGTCACAATAAAGAGAATAAAAGTCCATAGAAGAAACTCAAGTTTTGTATGCGTATATCCTATTTATGTTTATATATTGAACACAAGCCCACGTAAAATACAGACAAACACGCAACCTGGTAACTTCAATACATATATAATATCGTGAAAATTAGTCCGACGCACTTGTTATAACAACATGGAATAAGTCAAATGCACAATCAAGCAGTGTCTGTTTACAAAGCGTTGTTACTGTCATTATACACGAGCGACAAGGCTCATTACCAGCAAATCCGGTCATGTGGAGAAACTGTGTAATTAGTAGCGTAATGGCAAAACGCAATAGATTTAATTTTTTTACGTGTAAATTTACTACTACTTACTATGAAATATATTGAAGAAGTATTTTTATTTAAGCTATGTTTTAAAAATATACAAATATAATTTTCTCGGCATCTTCTGTTTGCCATGTCCATTCAGGATGTGGGTGATCATGGCTCTCCCCAATTTCCTGTCCTTTTTAGCTCTTAATAAGTAATGTTTGTTTTGTCAATCATAAACACCAGTAGATATATTCCCGCTGTTTCTCTTTGTTTTAATATGCCCTGTCAGTGTCAAATTTTCTAAGCTCTCTTTCCTCAGTATGTGTCCAAGAAATTTCAACTCTCTCTTTCTGATGTTGAATATAAGTGTCCTTTTATATTTCCATTTTCTCTAAAGCTTCGCTATTGCTCACATGTTCTGTTAGTGGTTGTCTCAGTATCAATTGCCCACTAAAATATTCATTAAAAGGAACACTATAATCGTAAAAAGACCAATCTTAATCATTATTTCAAAATATATTTCCCTAATATATAGCAGTAATAAAGCGGTTATTTCCAATAAAAAAATTCCGTGATACCCATGCCATTGTTTCAATAATGACGCACGCCAAACGTGATCGCTGTACGCTAAACGACTTGACGGTATATAACGAACAAAGAAACAATAAAAAAATAACAACCTTTTATATATCTTAATGAAGGCGAAATTCGCGAAATATAAGAACATCCCATCATCAAAATTTGGGTTTTCAAATTGCAATATATCATTATGATGATTATATACTAAATTGAGAGTATTATTTGTAATAACAATAAATTGAACATTGCACCAAAGCCGTTCAGATCTAAACTGTCTGCTGTATACTACCGCTTTCGAAGAACAATAGTTAAAATGGCTTTGAGCGATTGAAGTCTGTCGGATTTGGTGAAGATGACACTTTTTCGAAATATGAAGACTGGCGCGACAGAATCGCAAAGAACTGTAATATATAAATGAAAATGCATCACTTGAGAATTTTCAAGGGTAGAATATAATGACATAATAAATATACTGACATTCCACACTACTCCAAGTAAAAGTTTAGGATTAAAACCTCAATCAATACTGAAAAGAGTGATAACAGCTACTGATCGTGAGAAACATGTTTTCCTGAAAATCGTTTTATGGGAAAGATTTTATAAATGTCACTCGACAGTAGTTTTGGCTACTTGATCCATGAATGAAGAATAATTCCTTATAAGGAAACAGTTAATGTTATCCTTACCATTTGTTAATGAAGGTCTGAGATTAATGATTAAAGTGTAAAACGTATTTACTACTTATTAGGTTTAAGGACGATGTGAGTTCATAATATTTACTGTTCCTTCTCTTGTTGTTCTAAATTATTCAGTAGACAAGCGATATTTCAGTTTATCTCAATTTTTTATTTTTGTTATTTAGTTATTTCTATTGGTTTTCAAGACGATCTTTTCACACAGTACACACGCGTTTCTATTCTGCCCCCCTCATTGACTGTCTGTCTGTTTATCTCTCTCTCACTCTCTCTCTCTCTATCTCTATCTCTCAGGAGGTTTAGAAATCTTATCAAAGAAAATAAATATCTTATTAAAGTCGGAGTGCACATTTTTTACTTTAATAAATTTTACTCTAATATTCAGACTGGTAGACGAAAAGAAATAAATATACTGATGAACTGAGAGTCTACTCAAATATAAGCAACCACTAAATATAACGCTTATGCAATATATATATATATATATATATATATATATATATATATATATATATATATATATATAGTTATTCAAAATTCAATTGCTTTATTTTAGACTAGCAGTAGAGCCCGGCGTTGCCCGGGGATGTAACGGTAAGAGATAGATCAAGTATTGACCATCATAATGACTGAAAAATAAAATTGACAAAGATTATTGTTTAAGGTTGACGGACACGCATGTCTTAATTATTTTATTTTTTTTTACGAATTGGTCAAAACTAAACTCAAATAAAAACATTGTTTTCAATCGTTGAGTCTACCGATTAAATAGAATTTTATTATAAACAATTGTCTTGTAAATGGAATTTTTAAAGCATTCTGAATGTAAAAATAAAGAAAAATAAGAAACACTACCTGCCAAGAAAAAAGTGAAGTTTTGTTGAAATAGGTTGAAAAATGTAGGAAATCCGATCCCATATATAAACGAACACACACACAGACACACACAAACAACCTGGGTTTTATAATAAGTATAACTCGATATGAGTTTTCCTTCTTTCATTCTCGCGATACCTCTTAATCGTGTTTTCAAATTGATTTTGTGCAAAAAACAATTGTGTTTTTCCAATTTTTGGAACTGTCAGAACCACTGCAAGGTAATTTTACGTAGTCCTGTGAAGTTTTGTTGAAATCGGTTGAAAAATGTAGGAAATCCTATTCAATATATAAACGTACACACACACACACACACACACACACACACACAGACACAAACACACAACCTGGGTTTTATAATAAGTATGTTTATAAAGATGCTCAAACCTGATTGGAAACTATTATACACACACACAAAGGATAAGAGTAAGTGCTAAAGCTTAAAATCATCTGAAAAAATAAAATTTAAAATAAACCGAGGGTTCAATGCCAAAGTCAACAGGACCTTTTACTTTTACCCTTACTATTTGTGTGTATGTGTCCAAATGTTTTGCATATCCGGGTGATTTCGGCTATTCTCATAGTCATTATCAAGCATTTTTTTTTGTGTTGCTTTAACTGGATGTGTGGATTTTAATGTTTCTAGAGTGATGGGAATTTTTTTTTTTCCAAACACGGTCAGCACATGGTAGCGGTGTTCATAGCAGATGATATTGAGTGTTGACCAAGACAGAATAAGTCATTAACACATTGAGTTAAAAATAAAAATGCGCTCAAATATATTAAACATTTGGACATTTTATACACATTATGTCCATAATAGATAATACTTATCCGAACACAATAAAAATTAAATAAAAAGCTTTATCGCAGGACTCTGCCAGACCAAATACATAATTTGCATGATCCTTCAATTATTAGGCGTGGTCAGATGCAGTATTTCGTATACTTTTGATTTAACGGAGTGGCTGGTATGAGACGTTTTTCACCTTATTCACCATAATTAGTTATTCACCTGTGGTATATGCCGGGTGATCCATTTGAATCTCATTGTCTCAGAAAACACCGGTTATCTTTCTCGAAGACAGATTTAGGTTGTGGATATACCGCCAAATCGATTTATTGAGTCGTAGTCCATTGTAAATTTCTAATAGTCTCAATATCTCATCTATCAGTTCATCCCATAAGTTCTGTCCGAATTTTAAATTTTTGTTAAAATGAATGAAATGTAAAGAATATGGAGCTGAACATTATATTTATGTTTAGATGCATTTAAACTGATCAAATTTTATTTCAGAGAACAATGAAATTAAATTTTGTTTGATTACAACCCTGCTAACATGGAAGTACCCAAGAATCATTTGAGGCACATAATGCTTTATGAGTTCAAGAAAGGAAACTCAGCAGCCGAAGTGGCTAGAAACGTTCACTCAGTTTATGGAGAGGAATGTGTAAATGAAAGAATTTGCAGAAGATGGTTTGCAAAATTCAGAGATGGAGATTTCACCCTTGAAGATGAAGATCGAACCGGACATCTAGTTGAGTTTGATGAAAGCTTCTTAAAGCAGCCCTTGAAGAAAATCCTGCTTTATCAGTTGAGGAATTGCCAGTGGTTCTCAGTTCAAACCATACAACTGTTCTTCGTCATCTTCAACAACTTGGAAAAGTTTCTAAACTTGCAAAATGGGTGCCTCATGAATTGCCTGAAAACAACCTCAAATCCCGAGTTGACATCTGCTCTTCTCTCCATTCTCGCCAACTTGTTTCACCTTTTTTGGATGAACTTGTGCCTGGGGACGAAAAATGGATCTTTTATCGAAATGTTAAGCGTCGTAGACAGTGGCTTGGTAAAGGGGAATGACCCCAGCAACAGCCGAGAAGGGAACTTCATGGGAAAAAGATTCTTCTTTCAATCTGGTGGGATCGCCAAGGAATAATCCACTTTGAATTCTTGCCACCTAATGCAACAATTAATGCTCAAATATACTGTCAGCAATTAGAGCGTTTGAACCAAGTTTGAGGAAAAAAAGACCTGCTCTAGTGAGTCGAAAAGGGGTGATGCTTCATCAGGACAATGCGCGACCCCACACAGCAAGAATCATGTCTCAAAAGATCGAAGAACTTGGCTAAAAATTCCTCATCCATCTTATTCTCCCGATCTTGCTCCTTCAGCCTACCATTTGCTTCCTAGCTTATAGAATCATTTGGAAGAAACATCTTTTGTAACACAGGAAGATGTTAAAACTGACATTTGTGAGTTCTTCGAATCAAAGCCAAAAGAATTTTACAGTAATAGAATAAAGCTTGTTAATAGATGGAAGGAAATCATAGATAACCAGGGAAAATACATTGTTGATTGAATCTGTAATTAAATGTAACATTTGGTCACTTGTTTTTTTTTTTATTCAAAATTCAGACAGAAGTTATGGGATGACCTGATAGTTTTTTTCGCTTTTTGAGCTTTTTATGAGGAGATTGTCTCATCTGTCTTTATACATAGCCTTTACATAATATTGACCTTTACATAATATTTTTATGGCATTGTTTTCGGTTGCCCTGAATAGCGACTCGGTTACTCTTTCTAGTTTCACTGATTGCAACTACCTCTTTGTCCCTTCTAATTTTTTTCGCATTTTATTGTGCAGTTTTCTGTTTATTCACTTTAAATGTCAGTTGCTTTATTTATCTTTCTTCATCGTTTGTTCCGGAAGCAAAGTCTCTGCTCAAGAGATAGAAGGTATAGACGAGCGTGGAACGACATAATTGCAGTTGTTCCCAGGTCTACCCTGACCCGGTTTGGTGCCACTTGTTTGGGTCCTAGCTATGGGCAAATGGCAAACAGTTTGAAAGTATGAAATTACATTTTATAGTAAAATAACAAAAATATATTTTTATGTAAAAACTTTTCCAACAATACACACATACTAACAAAAATTCTCTCAAATTGAAAAGAACATTTCTTCATATAATATTCAACAATTTCTCAAATTGAAATTTCAGATACACTCTTCAAATTATTACAACAAAAATTAGAATGTATATTTTATCACACCTAATGCAGGCAGATACTATAATATTCTCAATTTGTACTTGGTTTTTTACGGTGCCTTCCTTGATCAAAAAAGTGATTAGAAGCTTGTTAACGATATTATTTGAGCTGGATTATAGAATATATATATAATTTTAAATGCTAAAAAGCAGTTCAGGGATAGGCGTATGAAAATATAAAAGCAGATGCACAAAATGAATTAATTAACATTAGCGTTTCAACAAAGAGATTTTCTGAAAACAAATTATTCTTTCACTGACATCAAATACTCCAAAAAATATTTTGGGAAGATATCTATTCATTTTCCAAGTCATCGTTTTTCTTAATTTAAGCAATATCAGCTGAGACCTATTTTCTCCGTTGGTGCAATAAGGTTCTGAGTTTTTTAATGCTAGAAGGATCTCTGAACGTGCTGAGAACTTATTGAGGCTTTTGAAGATTATTTTAGCAATGTTCTGTGTGACTTCACAAGTTGTTCCGAGAGTCTTTTAGAATCTGTCTTTACTTTCTTCTTCTTCTTCTTCTTCTTCTTCTTATTATTATTAATATCATTAATATTATTATTAATTTGATTTCAGGTTTTACTCGTTTCTTTCCGGGTGATATATTGATATCCTGATACTTTCACAGAGAATAAATAATAAATATAAAGCCCTTCGGCATTCAATATATCTATTGGAATATTTTTAAAATAATTGGTTGAATATTTTCTCATATTAACAGGTTTTCAGGGACTGAAGAGGCACATTTTCTCCTCTCGCCATCTCTAATCACAATGTCTGGGTGATTAGCATTGATTAAGAGATTATATTGGACAATCTGTCATGCCGGGTTTTTATTACCTCTGATACATAATATGATTTATAAAGCAATTTTCATTGTATATTCTTGAAAAAATTATTAAAGGACACAGTTTGTTTGATAAAGGCAAAGTATTGACCGTGATGAAATCGTTTTTTTTGCAATATTCTTCACCCATTTGAACCCATTTTGAAGTCGTTGGTTTATTTTTTAAGATAACATTTCCTTTGACGAAGATCAACTAAATGTCTCCTTCATATCTGGGCAAATAAGGACCAAGTAGCACATCAATGGTCCACTTATTATTATTATTACTATTATTATTAATATTATTTTTATTATTATTATTAACTTCGTTTACCTAGTTTGTTCTTTATTCGGTACTCAAAGTGAAGTGCTTGGAAGCGAAGAGATGCTAATATTTTTTTTTCAATGTAGTTTATTTTCAGAGATATAGATTCCAACGCCCCAATCTGTAATATATAACAACTCAGAATTTGAAATCGGAGACCTTGGAAAATTTGACACTGACTTGATATATTAAAAGCTATAAAAGCAGATGGAAACATATCTATAGAAATTATGTAAATGGAAGGTAGGACAGAGAATGATGGTGAGTGAAAGGTGAGAAACAATGCTTTCATCAACAAAGTATAAGAAGTTTGGTACAGCGATTCTATTTCACGTCTTGAAGACGCAGTGGTCGAAAAGTATATAAAAAAAGCTGGATTTCAAGTGACTGCATGTATTCTTCTCACTTAAAGGCATTAATGGACATGACAAATATTAAAATGGCAAGCGTTAAAATCTCAAACTGGCGCTTCTTAAGACATTCAAATGTTAAATTTTATCTGAGGGTTTATTAAATAACCTAGTAATTCTTGCATATTTTGTGTTGATTTTAGGAAAAACATTCAAGATAATTTTGATTCTTCGATGTATATTTACTATTCTATTCTAACACAGGGGATTAATTCAGGTTCTTGACTTTATGATTGTCTAATCTAGACCAATTTATAAAAAAAATATAATAATAAAATTTTGAAAAAAATAATTATCCTAAATAAATTTAAGAGTAATTCCAAAACGGAAATAAATAATCCTGATAATGAAGAATGGATTTGTAGAA
>CAHIKZ030000136.1:3825000-3847500 GCA_903632075.3 Acanthosepion pharaonis
GGAAGGTTTTAGCTTCTGATTTTGAAACATAGTAATTCCTGTGTAGCGATGGAATCATATATATATATATATATATATATATATATATATATATATATATATATTTTATGCCATCCTATGATTCATATTAAACGCATTGTTTGTGTGTATGTGTGTGTGTGTGTGTGTGTGAGAGAGAGAGAGAGAGTGAGAGAGAGTGAGATAGATGGTGAGAGATAATGAGAAATGTGTGAATGTTTGTGTGTCTGTGTGTGTGTGTGTGTGTGTGTGGATGCAATATTACAAATGATTATATAAATATTTTTATATATTATAATTATTCATACACATTTTAAAATAACATCTGCTGTGGAAAAATATATTTTATCTACTTTGATTGATTTTTATTTCTTTTTTTGTACAATTCATTATTAACTTCGTCTAACTTTGGTTTCCTTTACATTGTTTTGGTATTATATATATATACTTATGTTATATTTATGGTATCTTTAGCTTAATAAGTGATATCATTGATGATATGGATCAATGCATCTAAGTTATATATTTTATAATATTGGCTGATTTTTGTGATTTCCGAAATGTGCACAAATTGTATAAACAAGAAAGTAACAAATATGAGAATGTGTTGCATCTTTGACAATGTATGAATTTCATTTATTTTTTATTTGTATTGATTTTTGATGATTTGTATTGAGATTGCAATATTGTACAAACAACGAAATTAAGAAACAACATTGTTCTTTTTGGGAGGCTATTTGGAGCACGTAAGTGGTACAATTTACATTATATTTTTCACACTTCTCTGATTGAATGACAATTCAAGGTGTTTATTGCAATCTTTTTTGATAAGTTCCATCATAATTTCAATGTTTTTTTTTCATCTATTTCATACTTAAGCTTCACAGATTTCTCGCCTTTTGATCAATTTACCTCAGTAAAGCGTCAATGCTATTAAGATTCATGGGGCTTCGGGAAGAGAATGGGAAGGAAACGAGATGAGAAGGAACCTGAATACTAATCATAAACAGAGAAAAACTGATATGCCTCAATTTCTGTTAAAAGGACAGGGTGTGGTGAGAACTGAACGATATGCCAATTATCTACTCCTACTGATTAGTTCATGAAACTCTGTTTTAACTATTTTCGACTACTCATTAATGGAAATTATTTTTATAAATATTTTTATGCATTTTTATTATATCATACATTATGTTACAGAATGCGAATATCATACATTATGTTACAGAATGCGAATATTATTTTCTGTCTGTTTAATTTGATATTTTACAACAGCTATTTACAATTGAGCATATAGACACACGCACACATATAAAACACACGCACAAACACACACACACACACACACACACATATATATATATATATATATATATATATATATATATATATATATATATATATATGCTAGAGAAGTAAGATTTAGTTCATGTCTGCAAGAGGTCGACCCATAGGCTTCAGTCCTAAACAAGACAGGCAAATTGTTTCTGGCAACCGTAGGGATTTCCGATTTTGCAGTACTGTCTATTATTGTCGGCCGAGTTTTGTGCAAATCCCCGAGGCCTGCGCAATGTTCTTTAGATTGTCCTGTGCAGCGGACCGACCCATTATACCAAGGTGAATTTGCAAACTCAGCAAGAGGTATGAAGTTAGTAATTTTCAATATGTCGTAGAAAGTCAGTTGGACTGTCAGTTTGTGTCAGAGCTGTACAGATTAACAAACACGCCTATCTGAAACGTGCATACACCGTACACACATGCTTAAATACGTTCATATGTAATACTACCATGTTTAGATTATGATTTTCCGTTTGATATGTGAGCATGCAGACAACATTAGATCATTACGCAATGTTGTTTATGTCATTTCAGCGTATAATATTCGATCATTAATAGAAATGATAAATATTTCTTTTAAATGCAGGGATAAGGAAATTACAAGTAAATAAATGTTATGATCATCATAACATTACAGATATATTAAGGGTCCCCAGGGAATTCACACACACAGACACATATACATGTACACACACACAAAAAAAAAAAACACATACACATATGCATACACACTCAAGCAAACACATACATATGTGTGTGTGTTTTATGGTGAAGAAATGAACGGATACTTCATTATGTCTGTCAGTTTCATGCCAGCCACTATAAAAACACTCTCGGCAATATTAAACAAGATTTCTCTATTAAATTATACATATAACGTCTGACTGCTTCATTCTGGCTCGCTCATTCCTGTTGCAGTCGCCTGTTCATTGACATTTGCATTTCGTCAACACCTACAAAGCCAAATTAGAATCCATTAAACACACGTTTTCAATCCTTCTCCGTTTGTCTGTCTCTCTCTCCCTCTCCCCTCTCTCTCTCTCTCTCTCTCTCTATATATATATATATATATATATATATATATATATATATATATATATATAACGTCATCCACAGACAGACTGTTTCGCTGTTTCACAGCTCATCAGTGTGGCTAGACATCCGTTTGCCTCTAGCCAGGATCGAAATTGGTGTCAGTCGGAGATTCTAACCATTACGGTTAGGGATGAAAGTGAATTTTTTAGCGTATTTATTTTTACAAACACACCCAGTGACCGACAGTGACTCAATTCGCATCTGCGAAGAGTATGTGCATACATACATATGTGTGTGTGTGTCTGTGTCTGTGTGTGTCTACATAGACGAGTATGTGCTTTGCCTCACTGAGGGGTTACTGAGTGTGAAAGAATGAGAAATAAGTGTAACATCATTAAGGGGCGAGAATAATAGATGAGTAATCTAGAAGACTGTTGACATGGCTTATGGAATTTTGATGACCAAACTTGGCTGGAAAGCATGGAGTCGGAAAAATTTCAACAAGGGAGATGTATGAGAAAATAAGCTGTTAGCATAGAACTTGAGATTTCTTTCTGCCAAATGTAAATTAAGGAGACCTTACAGCCAATCTAGTACTGCGCTGAAATTCGCTAAATTTTGCTGCGATAGCGGCCATTTCTTCCGAGCATTTACCATAATTTTTTTTTATAAAAATGGCACAGGGGAGCTGCATTTCGAAGACGAGATGCCAAGTCAAGATGATAATACTGCTGATTAATTTTTTTGGATTTTATCAAGAATCTCTTGATGTACACAAGAATAACCGGATCATATATGGCAGTAATATTCATGACATGGCCGAATTGGAGACTAATAAATATGTAAGATAGATTCTGGAATGAAAAGTTATCTAATAAGACATAAAAAACCTACTTTCTTATATGCAGACATTTCAATGGATTTAATATAATATTTACACTTCAGTCCAGCCGAGAATGTCAGTATGACAAGTTGCAACGACTAACTCTGATGCAGGTTATTATCAGGCATGCTGATGGCAGGAAGTTAAGAATCGTTCAGGTGAATGATAGAGAGAAGCTTCGTTTTGGAGGCTTCAAAATTAATAAGCCATTCCTTGTACCTGTTACCAGAGTGAACATCATTTTTTGATTAAGTCAATTAAGTCAGGAGTAAATAGTTGTGTCATCAGCATAGATAAAAAGTTGACAACTGTAGTCACCATTGATGAAAATTAAGAACAAAGCAGGTTCAAGAATAAAGCCCTGTGAGTCACCTACATTAGTATAAAAAGATCTAAGCCGTTAAACAGGACGATGTAAACCTTTTCACTATTTGATACGAAAGACTGAACGAGGTCTAAAATTCGTCCGGAAATACCATAGATTTTCAACCTCTGAAAAATACTGGCTTGCGAAACTATGTCAAACACTTTCGAGATATATAAAGCAAGAGTCCGTGCTTCAAAAATCTCTATCTATAAAAGGAAGGATGTGTGTCTATGTTACGAATGCACGGTCGCAATTTTCGACGGATTTGCACCAAAATTTACAGGCACATGATCCATGTTAGCGGAAAAGCCAAGACCGATTTGCATTTCCCAACTCCCATCGATAGTGGAAATAATCGATTCTTTCATGCTTCTACGGCAGTTTTCATGTAGTTTGCGGCCATTTTATACTGGCCACAGTGAGAGCCTATAGCTGGCTGCCACAAATAGGCAGGAAGATTCTATTGGCCAGCGTGAGAGCCAACAGCTGACTGAGTGTTAAATAGCATGTTAGCATGCAAAAAATCGATAGCTGCATTCGTCACAAGTGGGAACAAATTAGATCTGCATGACACTTTACTCCAATTGACTCATTCGCTTGCTTAAACTCAACGTTGATTCTGATTCCGCAGAACTGGTTTGGCAGTGAAAAAGTATTTGTTGTTAACATTCTTTTTTCATTCGGTTTTTTCCAGTTACGAGTCCTTTTTTTAAAGCTGATCGTTTTGTGTTCATTTTGTTTAGTTCTTTTTTTCGTAACAGATTTAATGTTTAGTATAGAGCTTAGAAAAAATTCGCAGTGCGAGATAGGCAAGAAGTAAGGCATGTAGCGACATCAGCACAGCAAAGGGCACTCGTTTAAAGGCAAGGAAGAGCAAAAATATTTTAAGTCAAGTGATAGCGATTGCTGTATGAGTCGTACGATTTTTGAATCAAGCACTGGCAATGCCGGGCCATGCTGCTAGTTTTATCTAAAGCTTGATAGATTCTTTCGCCAATAATTGTTATTACACCAGCCTTTAACCTTGAAAAGTCAAAGACATGGCTTGTCCGATAGAAGTTGCTGCGAGTTGATATGTTTAACTAATTCAGCGTTTATTAGGGCCTCTAATATTTTTCCTAAAAGAGGTATAATTATAATGTGCCGATATTTCAAAGGCTCAGAATTTTCACCTGTATTCTTAAAGACTGGAACAACAGAGCTGTAATTCAAGATGCAGCGAAACATTTGTTGTCTAGCTTAGAGAGATAGGAGCCAGTTAGGGAGTTGATTTTTAAGAACTGTTTTCAATAAGAGTAACTTTTCTGTTACCCCTATCTTCACTAAATTTGAGGTGATAAAAACCGCTGCTGATATAGCAGATTGTTTCGCCTATAAATTCTCTTTAACTCTACTTTTGACTCATCTAGAGATTCCTTGCCTGACTTTTCACTTAGATCTGTGTCTCTATTATGTGATACGCATATAAGTCCCTCTATTGTTCCTGCTATCATCTCCAATCTGGAACTCCACAAAGGATGTAAACCTAATAGTATCCCTGTAACAGTTCTTAAACAATTCGCAAAAAGAAAGCTAATAATATTATTCCAAAAGACGTCTCGAAGAAAGTCACAAAACGAATCCCAATCACATGATGGTATCGGAAGAAGGTATTGTGAATGACAGCTTCCTATATTATAGATGACTGAAACGAAATATCAACAGGTATGTCAGCAGAATCCGAATTGGCAAGAGGACTGATGCTCGACAAGAGGTAGAGGAGGAGGTATGGAACACATCAAGTAAGAATTCATGTTGATCAAATTTATTTGGGAAATCCACTATTTGCATGAGAGACTGAAAACGAATAAATTGAAAGTGTAAATACCTATGTTGTCAGTAAAATTAAAATTGCTTGTCATGATGAGCATTAAAATCACCAAACAGAAAAAAAATGTTCGCAGATGTGTGGAGAAAGAAGGAGAGAGAGAGAGAAAGAGAGATACATTTCTATACTGTTAGCAATATTGCCAAATATACAGCAGAGAAAAGGGTGAGCGGTAAACGAAGAAGAGACAGTTAGCAGAGTGCAATAACGAAAGTAGAAAGCGCACGAAAGAGTAATATATGAATTCAACTGACAATTCCTTTGACACTTTCACTGACTCACGATTTTATTGAAAATGTAGTTGACATCATTTACATATGAGTTAAGATTTGTCCATACACAAATCAGTGCATATTTTTTAAAAGAATGAATGGATGCGATGAAAATGGATTAGGTAGAACGATGTGGATCGAGAAAGTTCCTACCGAAGTTTATGTATCAAGAGTGTTTGTAAAGCTGATTTTCTAAATGTAGCTTAGATGCAGCATGCTGCCTAAAGTATGGGGCAACTAGTGAGGATCGAACTCACTATTCAGTCGTAATCTTTCTAGCAAGACAAGTTTCGTAACCATTACACAACTTCGAAGCGGCCAATTTGGAATCAGTATGATTTGTGATTGTTTAATTCGCCATGTTATCCTTCTTCTTTATACCTTATGGAAATATTAAATATCTGCTTTGAATTGCAAGGAAAACTATAATATTAGTTCCAATTTCCCCGGATATAAGGTCATGCATCATGGAATCTTTACAGCAAAGAGGGAGAGAGCTTGGAAAAGAGAAGTGATTGGTAGTAATGGAATAATTTATATTCGGTGCACAAAATGCAAAGATTTCAGGAGACTGTTTTAAGAGCAACAATTCAACACTGCTGAAATTGGAACGGATACCATGACTATTGGCGATATAATGGGTGTGGTTATAGATGATTTTTTGTTTACGGGTTTTTTCGTATTTCTTTTCATTGTATTTGTCGTAAGGAGAAAAAAAAAGAATAAAAGAAGGGCTCATCATAATTAGGATTAATACATACATAAATCTGCAGTAATTGATATATATATATATATATATATATATATATATATATATATATATATATATATATATATATAAACACATAATGAAACTGACAATTTTGGTGTAAATACAAATTAGTAATATATTAGTTGATTTCTCTAAATATCATATGACAATGTATTTATACTTGTTTTCTTAGAGAAATAAATATTAGTTTATTCATGAATGTTATGTTTAATATTGAATATACTATAAAGTATCAATTGCATAATACATTCGTTATTATTTACTATGATTATTACACTTTCATATTATTTCTTAACCTGGAGATTTTATTTTTCATTTCTGGATCCTATTCAGCAAATATCGTCTGCCCTTACGCGTACGAAGCTATTTCTGTTTAACAGTATATTTTAGTTCCAACCGATGTTTTTTTAATTAAAATTATATTTTATCGTCTGTCTGCTTTAGCGTTCACGGTTACAACTTTGCAAATTAGTTCTTCCTTTCTAAATATGGTTAAGAGTTAAATCATATTGAATATATTAATTTTGGACATAGGGAAAATAATTTTATGGATATACGCAATTCGACAGAATTTTTATTATTTATAATTTTAGCGCATACAGGTATGCAATTAAAACATTATAAAAAAAGTAGTAAGGCTGGAAACATATTTTCACTTCGATTTACATTTATATACATATATGTGCACACATATATATATATATATATATATACATGCACATATATATATATATATATACATGCACATATATATAACATATCTATCTGTCTTGAAAATAAAATAAATGGTTTTAAAAGTTTCAGATTAATTAACGATCCTACACTAGGGGGAGCATTGTTACAATATGCATGTATATATATATATGTGCATGTATATATATATATGTGCATATATATATATATATATATATATATATATATATATATATGCACATATATATATATACATGCATATATATATATATATCTATCTGTCTTTATATATATATATACATATAGATATATATATATATTGATTTATGTATGGTCACTTCAGCATGGTGTAATGGTGAGCAAGATTTGCTAGAACAATTACGACTGAGCAATGAGTTCGATCCTCACTGGCTGCTCCGGCCTTGTGGCACATGTAAGCAGCGCTTAAAAAATTACTATATATTGAAGTATGTTTATATATATATATATATATATATATATATATATATATATATATATATATATATATATATATATATATATATATGTGTGTGTGTGTGTGTGTGTGTAATGTGCGGATGAATTGAATGAAGCTTTTAGATAAACCGGTGTCGCTTAGGTTTCATTTCTGAGTTATTACGTGTTTCTTCAAGAACCTGGTTTGACACTACAGATTGATTCTATTATGATGTCTTTGATAGAATATTTCTGTGATATTTCGATGAATTACTAGCTGTATATGAATTAATATGTGATATATTATTCACTAAAATGATATAATGATTTCTGTATATATCTAAAATACAAATGTGGAAATATGAAATATTATACAGATGTTGTTGCTAGCTTATTGGAAGAGTTACGGTTTCTGATTAAATGTTACAGTTATGATTAAAATAACCTTCTTTTAGACAGAGTGTCACTTCATGTCTTTGTCTGAACATGGCTTGTGACGAGTCCTACCCTTCTGTGACTCAAGTAACTTTTGTCTCCTTATATTCACTCGCTGTTCATAATCACTCATTTGTTTACAAATTTCTGGTTGGTTAAGCAATTCGCTGTTTCCTTCTTCCCATCTTCTATATATCCTTTTGAATTACAAATTCTCCAAGACCTTTTTCCCAGATATGTTCCTGTATATTTCAACTGAGACTGAGAATTTCTATTTCAAAAATATAAGTGTTCGTTTGTTTCTATTTTCCTTAAGATTTGATTTGGCGCCAATCGTTCGTTCATAGTATTCGATGCATCCTTCTGGTATACAAATATTTGCTTATAATTATAATGTGCGAAGTTACCTGCAAGTTTTTAAAAACTACTTCATCCTAAGCTAGAAATAAAACCGCTAAAACGCAAAGGACCACTGACTGTGAAAAGATATGAGAATAATGAAAACATTAATAAAGAGATGGAACAATAAATGGACAGGAATTAAGGCGACAAAATATATAGATTGTCATTGCATTTTATCGTTTCAAGATCCATGTTTATTGAAAAGCAGGAGAGTTCCACATGCGATGTTAGCAAAGATCGTCTAGCCGTTTTACTTGTAAAATGATTAGATTTGATGCCAGTAGTACTGAGGTTAAATTCGTAATGTCAAATTATTTACGAGGAAATACTTCAGTTGTTTGGAAAAAAATATCATCATCATCATTAAAATAATAATAATAATAATAATAATAATAATAATCATCGTCAAATCGACCATAATCTGATATCCATAGCTAGTCATCACGATATATTACGATTTTACACTGCGGTTTTACATTGCTCCATTAATAATTTTACATATTTACCCCATTAATTAATGAAGGTAAGTTTCCCAGGCAGAAGATTCCAGCATAAGATTTTGTGAATTATTTCATTCTTGTTTCTCCAGCAATTTCCTCTGAATCCTACTCTCCTCTCAGCAATTTTAGCTATCAGAATTGGCAAGGACTGTTGAGCCTTAACTAAATTTATATTGCTTTCCAAGTCAGTTCAAATTTTAAGTATATATACTTGGTTGTTCAACAAGTTCATTTTTCAAAGACAGCACCAATTTCTAAATTTGTCTATTAATCGGTTAATTGGTTACAGTTTGAAAACACACAGGGTAAGCGTAGTCCTGGTTATACGCCCGATAATTGCCGATGTCTGCACAATAACTTTTGAGTTCTACACAACTTTTTATGATTAGAAATTGACGAAATTTTTGCTATTTTAAATGAAAATATTTGCTTTGTTTATGTTTCGTTTCGTTATCATCTGATTCGTCATCCCTTTTCAATTAAGCGCAGTTCGATTCCCGACAATTTGCAAACTTCATTTGTAGAATTTTTAAATGATGCTCTAATCAAAGATCTCTCTGAAATGTACTCGCCCGTGGTGTTGATATTCATCTATGATTAAAACGGGTGGGAAATCCCTTTCGCTTTCACATTCTACATATCCTTGTGGACATGATTTGTTATCAATGGGTATGATCAAAACAATATTTCCATCAATATTATCATAAATAATCGATATATAGTTGCTTCACTTAAACGGGTCCTGGTTGTGATTTCTTATTTGAAAACAGACAATCTTATATCTCCCATTTAATTTACAAAGCTACGTTGAATAAAATTCCAAACAAATCCTGTTTGCCTGTTATCTATCGTATTCATGCGTTTTATAACCTGTGCCAACCTGGTACGCCAACAGAGTTAGACAGGGTGAAATTGTACGCAGAAGGAAACGGTTTGGGAAATTCTGATCGGGTTTCTGATATAGATGTTCACTATTGGGTTTACCACTCGATGCTTTTTTTCGCTTCACCGTAAAATTGCGATTGCAATCAGTCCGCAAAAATGTTCATGGCTGTAAATCATCAGAGTGTTACTTTGTGTCAAAACCCTGTTTTATTATTTGTTCTTCAGGCAACGAGTATAATCAGTGAGATTAAATAGAAAGATAGATGAATCGAGCAATAAGAAATAAAACCGACGAATATTTTTGTCACGGTAAAAGCAATAAAAATGCTATGTTGTCATTTGCTGTGTACATGGTTTTGAAGACTCACATTAAAAGTGAGAAAAATTTAAAAAAATACCTGGCTATAAAAACGGAAAAGAAAATGCGATTTTCGCTTATGTCTCAGGAGGACTTATTTATGGAAATGCTTCAAATAGGAAAGCAAAAAATGAAAATTAGTTCGAAAATTTATGAAGCAATTTCATGTTGGAAAGTTTTATTACTTTTCTTTGTGACTTGCTGTGTTCCTCTGTAGTTATTTCTTTGTCTACAATACGTTAAGAAATTGAATGCGTATCCGTTGTTTGCATGTTTCCTTGAAAGGACGAAATTATGCAAACAAGAAGATCATTTGAATATGTATGATTTAGTGTTCCCTGTTTATTCGCATGTGTTAGCACTTATGAGAGTCAGCTGACAGATGCTATATAGTTTTGTTTAATATCAAGGTTTATTTTGATTTGATTATTTTCTCCTGTCGAATGTATAGAAGGACAGTCAATAACCATGCCTATAGTTAAAAACAGAATTTCGTTAAGCATTTGGCATAACCGGAAAAAGTTCAAGACTTAAAATATACAGCAAATAACACACAACACATAGCGCTTCATCAGAAAACATAATCATTTTAGTAATGTATCTATTTAAAAAGGACGCACAAAGATCTATCTATCTATTTTTACAGGTACGCTTGAATTCAGTTAATTTCTTCAAAATTCCGATGATAGCGTCATCTCTCATTGTATATGGGACGATGCACATTAAACTAACGTTGGTTTTAAACAGTCGAATGCATGTGATGCATGACTGTCGGATGAAAGTCAAACAACACAAAAATAAAAATTGAATTACTTTCTTTTTTCCATTCTCTGACGAAGCTTTAACAAAAGCGAAATATATCAGATAGATAAATATTTCCTATTTATAATCGTATCTATCTATCTAAATATCTGTCGCAGATTATTAGTTTAATTTGTATGGTAACGAAAAAAGTGTTTGCCATTTTTTTTTCACGTCGTGACGAATAAATTAATCACTGATACGCAAATGAGTGCGCAATGTACTGGGAAATCGTTGTTGAGTGTGAGGTGGATTGCTCTTGAGTAATGCAAAAAGGAACGATTAGTAACAAGTTGGTTCGCTGCGGACCTGTACTAGGAGCAAGTGGAACGTGTGCAATAGGCACTGAAATAGAAGGAGCCAAGAATGTTCAATCGCTAGGGTGTACTTATCATCCAACACAATACCAAACTTCATGTGTCAAGGGTGGCAAGAGATATCATATGGCATCTTGGGTAAAAGACAATGCGTCATCCCACTTAATGCGCAGACCTTGCACTAACAGATTATTAACTCTACCATTCTCTGTTCAACTAGCTTTCTGGGAAATACTTCGAAAATGAGGCAGTAATCATTGAATCCAAGACACCATTTTTTTGACGCCAGAGCATTGCGTAGAAGGTATTGGAAGTCGATGGAGGATTAACGGTATGTCATATTTCCTGTATAGATATTTTATTTTCATAAATCAAAACAATAATAATGAATATTTTGGTTAACTTGTATCTCTGTCAGACTCTGTTCATTTACTTGTCTGTGTATATAAATGTATATATATATATATATATATATATCAGCATGTTATCACAAGTATTACTCACATTTAAATGGTGTTTCTTTGATGATCTACTTACAAGAAATTTTTATATTTGTCATGTATTTTTCTTTAAATATATATATATATATATATATATATATATATATATATATATATATATATATATATATATGCACACATACATAAAAGTAATTCATCGAGTGTAGAAGAAATCTCAAGAAAATGCAGAAAGCACTGAACGGCCGTTTCGTCCTATATTTAGGACTCACCAGCAAAGCGTATCCACTACCAAGAATTGAAATTCGGGCAATTATATTGACAAGCAAACGTCATACCAACTGTACTAACAGGCCTCGGTGACGAAGGTGGAGCGAACTAGACTCAATATTTCACACTCGAAGATGGCCGAGACGCAGTATCCTAAGCGATTCAAATCAGGTTGGGGTAGAAATAAAACAATGCTAGGCATTGCCTTCCGACTTACTCCTATAATTCAAGAACTGACTACCAGTTTTCGTAAATTGATGCAGGCTGGTTCATTGAACCAGGAAGTATTCTGCGACAATTAGATGGATGCCTTTGTTATCTCAGGCGTTCTAGAGTCATCAAAGACTAGGTGAATTTCATGGGAATTCCCGTGGATACGACAGGAGAATCCAAATGCAGGTACAGTTAATTCCTCTGTTCAAAACTTAATTTTGAAGAGGCTCAATATATCCCACATTTTTGTCTTCTGATACATTAATGACGCAATTTTTCGGTTTCTAAATATGTTTCATTTATTTTCATATTCAATCTTCCCGATACATGTCAAGAGAAATGATCAGAAACATAAAATTGCGTGACACCTATCTATCTATCTATCTATATATATATATATATATATATATATATATATATATATATATATATATATATATTAATGTTAAATCCGTAAGTAGAAGGGAATATTCCAAAGAAATCATTTTAATATAAAATTATTAAAAAATTAATACGTGATGAGAACTCTATATATACTAATGGGAAATGTATATGCGGAGCAATTTAAATAAGGAGAAGACATAAATATTCATCAATTAATAGCTTATAAATTCAAATATATATGTTGTAATAAATTTATAAACCGATTATATGATTAATATTTAGGCTTTTCTATTACTATATATATATATATATATATATATATATATATATATATATATATATATATATAACCGCCATAATAGACTACCCACAATGCACCACTGATCCGTATATGTATAAATAGACGAGGAAAATAACAGCGCACGAGGGGCTGACGATTGCATATAGCATAAAACAGACTGTCGCCTCTAAGTGTTGACCTCTATGTTCCTTTTATATTTATATATATATATATATATATATATATATATATATATATATATATAATACTTTATGTATTAACTATAAATTATACTGGTGTTGTTTCAAGTGTCACAGTGATATGCCTACATATGATGAAACACTTCATTCTTCTTCACCCATCCCCTGCTTAACTCTTTTTTCTTTTTTCTTCTTCCTCTCCCCTTTCACATGCATTACAATTCTTTTCTCTTCCTGCCTAAAAATTATTCAAGTGGTCAAATTGCCTATCCTCATAACGGAGTACACTTGAAACTAAGTAAATTATTAACGAAGGTTTAAAAGAATATTATCCCTACTATCTCTTTCCAAGATAGTCTATTTCATTTTCCTCCCACGATCTTTGTCACCTTTTATCAATCTAAAACTATGCCCCCAAAACATGTATTAACAAAAAAAATAACCTAATTCCTTTGTAACAAGAGGTCTGACCTGATGAACCAGGAAAATATATTTTCTGAGGGAAATTAATTATAGTCATGGAACCTTAAGATTGTCTCTTATTTGTTTAATTAATATTTACTCTGGTGTTACATTGAGGTTTATGGATCTACATCTTTTGGGATTCTCAACACGGATTACCAAACGCTCCATTAAATTACTATGTAAATACACACATATATGTCATATATGTCATATATATATATATATATATATATATATATATATATATATATATATATATATATATATATATATATATAAAGAGAGAGAGAGAGGGGAGGAGAGATGCAAATAGGAAAGGTTTAACATTCTAATATCATTTATTTAAGAATACTGAAATCTTATATTGATAATTGGTCCCTACATATAATTCTGATATATCTTATCATACACACACACACACACACACACACATATATATATATATATATATATATATATATATATATATATATATATATATATATACATATATACATTATTAATGTTAATTGATTATTGTTTATTATAAGTTTATTTACACAGCAATAATGATGCATATTAAACCTAGTCAATATTTCAAATCCGTTTAATGAATACTGAGACACACGCTACCGTGAATAATTAAATTAAATACGTTAGAGATTAGAAATATCAATTATAATCAGTTTCATGCCAGAAGATAAAGTATCAGGATTCTTATAATGGATAATTTAACAAAAGTCAATATTTATATAAAAAAAAAATCATATATATATATATATATATATATATATATATATATATATATATATGACTGAATGAATGTAGTAAAATAGGACATTCTATGCTATAACTGTAAGATGAACACTTATAAATTCTATCAAGAATGAATTTCAAAATAACTTCTGTTATTCAGCCATTTCTGGAAGTGTTGCCTGCTATATATATATATATATATATATATATATATATATATATATATATATATATATATATTGTTTTGTATATCTTTAAGTGTGTGCGTAAGGAGAAAATTAGTGTGCGAAGTTAAGGATTGAGCGTTGAATTGTGTATAAAGAAATCAACACATATATATTATACTTTAATAATGTTTATGACAAGTCAAGTATGCATACAAATTATATATATGCATATCTGTCTATTTATACTTTATAATTTATCTCATATATATATATATATATATATATATATATATATATATATATATATATATATATATATATATATGCGTGTTTTCGGTGTGTGGATGATAACATATTCAACTATCCGACTAACAAAATACAGGCACAAATTTCCGTCCTTAGGCAAAATGTATAGCGTAATACAAGATTTTATCAGAACGGACAACACTAGCTGTCAGCTTAGCCGAAGGCATTGAAGGGAGACTCACATGCTGTCTTATTTTGGTCACGAATTCCCCATACATTTGTCAGCATTCGTCATCCCTCTCCCGGTCAATGAAGGGTACACAGTATTCTGGCTAGAAAGAAATAGGTAAAAGAACGTGTTTCTCATGTTTTTCCTTTAAATATATATACACAGTGGAAAGAAGATTTTGTTTTTCATATCTGACAGGAGGAATAGAAAAGTTGAACTAATATAACGACAGTATTTAAGCTAGCGATACGGGCATTGATATAGACATATACAAATATTGGTTGGCGCGTCTTATGCGGGTGCATAATTTATTCCGTATGTAAGAATATTTTTCGAGATAATTGATTATTTTTGCTATATTATGTGAAATTACAAGTTTTATATTTTAAATAATATTCAATTACAAATTATATAATATATATATATATATATATATATATATATATATATATATATATATTATATTAAACGGATAATTAATGGATAACCATATTTGAGTAGATGTTCTGTTTATTTATTAAACAGTATATTTATTTATTTTCTCCAAAGATACTGTATATGAGATAAAACTAGGAAGAATATGCGTTTTCTGGTAGGATATTTTTCTAATAATATTTCTCTAAAATTCAGGCCGGATGTCTTAAAGACTGTTTAATAAATAAACATATCATCTCCTCTTCATCTTTTCCTCCATGCTTAAAATAGTATATTTCTGTCGCACATGGACCCGTGCTCCTGCTATCTACCTTGAACTACTTCATAAGATCCAAAGAAGAATCAGTAATATTATTTATCCTGATCTGGCAACACTATTTCAGGCACTTTCCAACCGCCGTAAAGTTGCCTCTTTGTATCTCATCTATAAATACTTTCATGGCAATTGTTCGGCTGAGCTGTGGTGCCTTTGTAACCGGAATTCTTTCTATCCAGACTAGTTACGACCAGTGACTAACGGCTGACGTGATGTCACTCTAATCTTTGGAACGTTTTTGTTTGGATAATCAGTATTTCTTACGTTATTGTAAAGTTTACAATATTTTAATTCTAATATTTTAGGCCTTTGATTTACGTTGATTTTTTAAGTTATACTGAATTTATTTCTTTATTCTTTGTAAGCCCAGTCAAACATTAATTTCATTTTATTTTTTCTCGTATAATTTTGGCTTATCTTTGTATTTCTACGCGTAACTTCCTTCCTTGTTTTTACGTCCTAAATAAATGGTTCTCAAAACTTCTGTTTATGTTCTATTACAACTTTTCATTTTTTTTCATGTTTACTCTGATTTTTAAATCTATTTTCGTGTTACGTTGTCCTTTTATGTTTTGGCAAGACTTGGTTTTCGTGTTACGTTTTATTTGGATAAGACTTGTTTTCCTGTAGCGTCGGCCGTTTTGATATAAGTAGTAAAACTTTTTTTACGTGTCTCGTATTTGTAGTATTTTGTTTTCATAATTTGTTTTAATGTTTTGCAGTTGCATTTTAATAATATACCTAGTTATACGTTTAATTTTACTGTTTTTATTTATTTTACTTTATACCTCTAACATTTGTTTATCTTTCTTATAATGTGTAATTTTATTTTATTTTCATTTGATGTTTATTCTTTTTAAGGAAGATATTTTCATGTCCAGTTATTTCGTTAAACTATTTTTTTTGTTTTTGTTTTCATTTTATATAGTTGTTTCGCGTATTATTTGTTTGCTATTTGTTTATTTTTTTATATATTCGTTTATATTTATCTTTTCTCTTTTTCGGAATTTTGTTTAATTTGTAATTTTTTACTTTATTTTCTGCTTTATTTTAAAAGGAAAAGAAATCCCATTTTATTCTGGTTAAAAAGAGAGTTTATTCGTTATTATAAAAAATGGCTACGTGAATAAGGTCTGTCAGAAAGGAAATCTATTTGAACCAAAAAAACTCCTGATAAAGTCAAAAAGTCCGATTTGATCGTAGATTCATCAGATGATCTAGTTAAACGACTGGTGACTGAAGAATGCCAAAATATGCGTATTAACAAGGCAAACGCCCAAAAATATATGATGGGCAAAATTCGGAGATTACCAAAGCAACAACAGAGACAATTGACCCAAAATGTATGGTAGCTGACAAAAGCCATAATTCGTTTACGAAAACATCACAATAATCAGAAGCAATGAACAAAAACGACAATGTAGCGGTTGCGGATACGCCCTTCGAAGTGGATTATTAACATGACAGAATTCCTCGAGAAATCCAAAAACCTACACACATCTTGTCACAGAGGATGGGCTTTTGGTAAATCCTGTGGAATAAGGAAAATCTGAAAAAAGAATTGTGTCAGTATTTATGGTGGACAAGTGTTCAAGAGAAATTTGTTGCTCCACAAAAGACACCGTCATAAAATCGTTGAAATCTCTTGGGGTAGAAAACCACAGAGTGTCATAAAATTCGTGTGATTTTTCATGTAGGACCTACAGTTACTCAGGCCTGACAACAGTAAATCCAAATCCAGTCGGGACATAATCATCAAAGACCCCATTTCAAGAACCGAGTATGAGGGCAACTGTAGTATCATAATTTCAGTATTTGATGTCCCTCATAATATCGTCGGGGAGCACTTGGCCACTTATCCTGCCCAATTTGAACAGATACTTAGTGCTTCCTCTGATGAATTGACCAGTGGATGGTGTTTCGAAATAATGTATATCACAAGGCCTTTAATCCATCCTCAACTGTCTGGAAGTATCCAGCCAGAAAATGCCAATCATCATAACTGTCCGTAGACCAACTTGCTGGAAGTGTGGAGAGACTAGTTACCTCTCCTCTTCGTGTCCAGAGAAGATGGCTTCAAAAATTCTGTTCCCCGACGACCCAAATTTTGGTCGATTGTTCTATTCGTCTCACATTTCAGGGGCATGACAGTGACTAGAATCGGCGTGGTAAATCCCCCAGTTGTTTCCGTCTCGCACCCCCATCCTGCGAAAAGCCTTTGTCCACCGCTTGTGCGGTAGCGGGGAAGAAGTTGGGGGGAAGTGCAAGTCGTTAGCAGTGCTAAAGTGAAGCGCCAGATAGCGAAATCTCGTTCCACAGAAGCTTCTACAGTTCCACTCCTTCTACTCGTTCTAAGGGTGATTCCCCGATCAGCTACGCTGGAAAATTTGCTACAGAAAAAATCAAATGTCAAAAGTTTGCAACAATATTATTCTGGGAGGCTTCCGCTTTTTGATCACCCCTCCCTGTATAGAGCTTTAAAATTCACGTTTCCTTTGGGCATTGGTGGCCTGTGTTCTGAGAGTGCCATCAAGACGAGGTGGGAACAGGTTCAACGGGACAGACAGTCGGTGATTCAACCCATCCATGTTCAATGCAGAAGAGCAACCCTTATAGCTCTGATAATGCCCTTTTGGTTAGCTAGAGTTAATGCCCGGAAACTGACGTCAGAATCGCGGGAGGAATGTATGTTGCGTACAGAATATCCGCTTTTTTAACATGCGATGTTGAGAACATTCTGTTTAGTGGGTTTGCCCTCTATTCCGCATCATTTGATGGTCACTCGAGAGGAGTTTGCTGGCTGGTGAAGAAGTATTTGAAAATGGCTTGTGCTCTTGACACATGATTTACGTGTTGTATATTGCCAAAAAGTGTAAAGCTCTTCGTTTCATTGGGGCTTATGCGCCCAGTGACCATTCTGAGAAGCCTGATATGTTTTTTTCAGATAGAGTACTTTTTTTACGACATCTCGTCAGTTAGACCAATCAGGCGATTGGAATTCCGTCCCTTACACCGACAAGGTATCTTGGTTAGTATGCTGCGCGGAAAGTTTTTCGTCTTGAGCCCAGTTCTGTCTGTAATAGTGTGGTACCGCCGTTGACGAATGTTGAACAATATGTATTAATTTGCTTGCTAGGAATTATGAGAGTCGTGATTTGAACGACACATCAGAAGGGAATGTATGGGAACGAGAAGTTCACTTCTTCCCAAGTGATCTTGTACTTTAAGCATCAACTTAAAGTCAAATTTATGAAGGAAAGGCGGCGGCTTCCGCCACTTTTCCTTCATTAATTTGACTTTAAATTTAAACATCGGAAAGGAGTGTTGCGCGTTTGTTTCGAGTAAGAGTGGCTGACATAGAATGGCACTTTGATGCCGGTTAGGCATTGGGATATTACCCTGTGTTGTATATTTGTAATCACACAGGAAATAGGAAAGTTTAAGGATGTTTGTGATATTATTTTCTTCATTCAAGTCAACTTAGCTAGGGGATGTATACTCACTGCCCCCGTTTATTTATGTCTCCGCCGTTAAGTGGTCAGAGATGTTCCTTTTCTAGTGAATGAGGGACGCCTTTATTTTTTTATTTTTTATTTTTTGTTATTTTTATTTATCTATTTTTTTGTGCGTGTGCTTCGTAACTGTTTTTGTTTTTAAATGTGTGTTTGTTTGAGTGTATGGAAGATTGATTTTTTTTTTCTATTATTAAAGTCCCGTATTGATTTCGTCCAGATAACTGCTGTTTCTTCCACAATTAAAGATTGTATTTGATTTATAACTATTATTATTTTATTTAATTTCTTGTAAAGAAATTTGTTCATATTTGAAAATACACACTGTGTTTTAGATATTAAATACATAATACCCATCCCACCACAAACAATATATTGTACGTATGGGGACAGTTGGGACTTCAACGGAGATTTTGAGCTGTTATGGTGGATGTGGTTAGAATGCTATTTATATTATTTAGACTATTATCTCATCGTTCTTGCCATATTTATCACAACGTTTCAGTCGTTGTACGCTCAGGCCTTCTTCAGTTGGTTTGAATTTCGAACCGAACACTTTACTTTGCTCGTTGGGGTAGACTATTCTAGTTCCATGTGCCATGTATAAAGGATGTCAGTTATCATTTATCTCCTTTTAATTCACCTCTCCAAGTTCTCCACTGACTTAACCAGGTATTGAAATCACAACACTTTGGTTCCTGCCACTGGATCTAAAAAAACGCCCTTATCCACTGTGCCTTGTGTCCCTAAGGGCACATGACACACTGGGTAACTGATAACTAACATCCATTAGATATGGCACGTGGAACTAGAACTGTGTACTCCAGCGTGCGAAATAAATGGATCAGTTCGACATTTCAAACACCTGAAGAACGGCTGGAGAGTACAACGGTTGAAACCTTGTGAGGAATGTGGCAAAAAAGATGAGGAAAATAGTTCGAATAATGTAAATAGTTTACATAATACCTCATCTCAGAAATATAGAGAGTGGAAAGAATGTTAAGTAATAATGCGACGTTCTGGTGTTGGGAATATTGTGGTATCTTTGGGTCAGTTGTTTTGACTAGCAAAGTTTAATGTTAAGACAGAAGAAGACCTAACTTTTTTCCCGATTCCCCATTTAGGCATTGTGCAACATTCTTGTATTTTTACATAATAAATATCGCTCTTCACTATGGTTCATAGACTGTATTAATTAAAGCAAAGTACGAGATTGGCGTCGAGATCTCATCAATTTACAGCTGTAACCGTAAATTCTATACTAACAGTTTCTTATCTCGTAAATTTCTCATGTGGTACTCCCTTTCGGCTCCATGAATTTAAGCCAACTTTAATCTTCAAAAATTTAAATCCAATGTCAATCTTTATCTAATATTCAATTCATTAATCTTTCCGCACATTATTAATGTTTCTTTGTCTAATCCTTGTACACTCCTTGTGTCTAAGTAGCCTACTCTGATGGGGTAAATTGATGGCGAATTAAAAAAAAATAAAAACACATTTCAAGCCCATTATATAAAGACAATAACCATGCAAATACATCAATATATAGAAATATAAGATATAAATGAGATCGAGTCAATTGCCAGGAAAAATATTCGTGGAAATATTTGCCGCAGAGATACTGTGTAAATTACGACAACAAATCAGGCTGAAAATGAATTCGGCGTAAATATCAAGCATATATAGGTAGAGATAACAAGGGCATTGAAGATAAGAAATATAAGAGCGAGAAGGAGAATCAATCACTGGAGAAGAAAAATAAAGATGCTTCCAAGAATAAACGAATCTAAATATCTATACAAGAACATGAGCATACATATATGTCAAATGTTCCCGGAAAATATATCATGTCCAAAATATAATTGGTAAGCAAAGTAGAAAATTTATATTCTTAGGAAAAGTGGCTAAATCGGTTTATTATAAGGATTACCTAACTTTTCTCTTACTTGGTAAAATAACCAAAAAAACATGGAAACATATTGTCTTTATATATCATCCGTAAAATCATTGTTAAGATAACAATGAAGGTGCATATTAATATTATACATATAAAGAGAGAATATTATCACACACTTAGACACATACACAGAAACAGAAGATGGAGATTCACACGAAGGCAAAATATTATAGTACATAAAGGAACGGATAGATAGATATACATATTGCCTGATAAAACTGAAAGCAGTAATCTATTATACATATCATCGAATTTAAGCAACGTTAATACTGCTCAGTAACTAGATGGTTAACCTCTTGGGGATTCCAGACGCTATAAACATGGATACAGGTGTGTGATCATTACTGGGGCATTTGTTAATGGGGCAGCCGTGTTTCAACTCCTGCTTGGTTCGTTATATTCATATACACGCAAATTTCTTTGAGAAAGTTAAAAATCCACTTCTAATCCCCAGCAGCTATGGGTTAAATTGTAAGATTTTTTATAGCTAAACCATTATTGTCTAAATGGAAAACAAATTTTTACAATCTAAAAATATGTTATGGCTTTAAATAGCCAGCATGTAAATGATAAATCGTAGAAAATAATCAGTCAATCAATATATGCGTGTCCATGTGCTTACGCTTATGCTTATGGTCGCACACAATTGATTAATAATATAAAAAACTATGGATTAGAGATGGGTTTGGCATAAACAGTTTAACATTTTTGCATATGCACTCTCTCTCTCTCTCTATATATATATATATATATATATATATATATATATATATATATATAGTGAACATTGAATTCAGCATTCAGATGCGACAGGCTATTCCATACCAGACGCAATCGCCTGACGATTGTGTCTAGCATGATACAGATTGTCGCCTCTAAGAGTTGACTTCAGTGTTCACTTATATATTTATATTTACATATGCTCTATGTCTGATATTGAGCACTTTATTCTATAAATATAGCGCACCTTAAGAATATAATTCTTCATATATATATATAAGACATTTTTTTGTTTATACATTCTTTTGATAAATACAAATATTTCAGTAATTGCTCTGTTTTATGATAAACAGTATTAAACAACATTTACCGGCCTGAATTATCCGAGAAATTTTCATAGAAATTTTTCGTCCTCCGAATGAAATCGAACTTGTAGCCTATACGGAACCCTCATATAGCCTGACGTGTCTTAAATGTTTTGGCCACAGAGAAGCGTACGGTTAGCGAGGTC
>CAHIKZ030000136.1:3852500-3907500 GCA_903632075.3 Acanthosepion pharaonis
GTTGACCGGGCGGTAGAAGGGACTACCTACCCTATTACAGATAACACAAAAAGGACGACACAAAACAGAGGGAAGGATTGAGGGGAGATAACAGGTAAGGAGTCCAGGTTCACAGTTGGCTATACCCTATCACATTAAGTTTTAACTAAGTCCCATTGTCTATTCTAAAAAGAAATTGAAAATACGGTTACCCGGATTTATTATCACATCCAGTAAAAGACATTCAATTTTCCATTTTTCTAGTTTTTCTTCTTTAACATTTCGGACCGGGATTTCTTACTAAATTATCAAATAAGTAGAATTATTGGGACAAAATGCCTTTCAGTAGGGAGGGAAGGGGAGGGAAAAATAAAAAATTTAAAAAACGAAAAAACGAAAAAAAAAATATATAAAAAATGAAAAATGTAAATGCATTCTGCTAGAGCGAAACGATACTTACATGGGCCAACAAGTGGGTGACTGCCTACATCGTCATGATGATGGTGACTGAATATACGGCTTTACCTTGTGTCCAAGCGTCGACCTGGTGTGGGGTGGGGAGGAATCATCGGCCAATGCTCGGCCCCCACCAAGTACTGGGCTAGGGAGATATGCTTTCAATAAGATTTTGAAAGAGGAGATAGAAATTCATATTAATATAAAAATGAGTTCAGAGATACTATAAATAAACAGTGCTCAATGAAACCAAACAAAAACATAAGAGAGAAACAGTACTTTAAAATTACGGCTGTTTCATGTTAGTGAACGGATATTAATCATGCTGTCACACAATATTCAGACGGTAAAATGTAATATGATAAATACCGGGTTTCAGCAATATTACAATCCACAGGAAACTGACAGTCGCAAACACCAGTAATATTTAAGTAATATACATACATATATATATATATATATATATATATATATATATATATATATATATATATATATATGGGGGTATGACTGGGGACGGGTTTCTCACACTAAACGAGGACAAAAAAGCATTTAAACATGTCCGTAAATCCTTCGTTCTTTTTTATAGCTTTAAAGATTACAGTAGATGCTTTTAAATGTACAGTCCATGACACTAGCCACAGATGTATACGAATGACAACTGTAACCTAGTGTACCTACCAACAGAGAGCCATCTATCATACTTCTTTCTTTAAACACGGTGTCATCTGCCAAGCTAAATTCTGTAAGTTAATAACACAAAAACGAAAGATTTATGGAATATATATGTATGTACATTTGTCCTTGTTTATCGTGAGGAAACACCACAAAATTTGCAATTTTATTTTAATACACCCTGTATGTATGTATATAGGTATGTGCATATTAATACATACATACATACATATATATATATATATATATATATATATATGTATGTATTTATATGCACATATATATATATATATATATATATGTATGTACATATAAATATATATATATATATATATATATATATATATATATATATATATATATATATATATATATATATATATATATATATATATTGTGTGCTTGTGTTTCTGCGTGCGCGCGCGTGTCTACTGATCGAAATCATTTCAAAATCTGCTCTTTTTCTGATATGGATTATCTATAAAAAATAATTAGACATTGTTATATAAAGCCTTCACAATATAGGAGTACAAAAATAAAATCATTCGGCTGATAAGTTCTAGACAAAATATAATTGGTCGTTCTACGATCAACAATACGCGTAGTAGATAATTGGAAATTGCGCTTCACTTAACGTTGTCTTATCGCAGTTGCTATAGACAGTGGCATCAGCAATTGGTAGTAGAAAAATAAGAAAAGTCTTGCCCGAAACAGAAAACAATTATTTTGGAAATTATCCACTATCATAGATACTTTGTACTAGACATTCGTAAACGTGCTACAGAGTTGAATTAGTACAGAAATGGATACAAAAATTCACCACATCATACAGCTCTCTATCTCTGTCGCTCTTTCTCTTTCTTTTTCTCTCTCTCTCTCTCTCTCTCTCTCTCTCTCTATATATATATATATATATATATATATATATATATGTGTGTGTGTGTGTGTGTGTGTGTGTGTGTGTGTGTGAGAGAGAGTGTGTGTATGTGAATGTGGTTCTGTGTGCGTGTCTCTGTGTGTCGTTAACAAGTAGATAAAAGGGGAGGATGGGCGCTAAGCTAAACACGAGTAATGAGGAAACAACTTATATTTACCAAAAACTTTGGAACATCAACGTATTTTCGGGAAGATAAATCAACGTGGTTTAAATATCCGCCAAACCGGGTGAAGGCTCCGGATTCGAGATCCCCTTGACAGTATACGGGTATTAGGTATTATAAACCAAAAATGAAGCAGAGCCAGAGATCACATCACGGAGCTTTTCTCTCCAAGTGCTTGAATATCAAACTCAAGATACGGAGATTTACAGGCGAATTAATCTGCACCCTACTAAGACAAAGGCGGAAATGGATGTATTTCTAGAAAGGTGATTGAAATCAATGATATCACCACTAGTCATTATAGCCTTAGAAACGGTTGAATTTCATTGGCTGATGACAGAACAGTCGTAACTCTAAACCAACAATCACAAAAATATCAAAAATCTCTGCAATAAGCATACACGAAGAATTTATAACACGTAACCACCCAAATGAAATCTTGTACGAGATCAACGGGAGCGGAACCACTCTGATGTAAAATCTGATATTATTCCAGAAGACAGGAAAGTATCACCGGCGACTCATTTAGGAGCATTCTAATTCATACGACCAAATAAATATTATTACGAAATTTAAAATATCATTATGAATTACATGTAATTGCATGCATGAGTCCAAGTAGTTATAAATAATTATTGACCGATTTAATCATTGTGATATTTTTGTATTACCTCAAATATGAAGAATATTCTAACTAGAAACAAAAAGTAGGGAGACACTAATGTAGAAGAATAGCTGCTACTACCAGGATTTTGGTTACGTTAATGTTGTTATATGGTCACCTTTATTTTGAAATTAATATGAAGTGGAAACTCCGTGCAAAGTTCAACAATCAACTGACTGTTGATAATCATTTTACCTGCAGTGTAACTCCCCAAGCAAATCCAGCTCTTCGGTCACTTCTAATCCTAGTATTAAAATCCCATAACAAATGATTTTATCGGTCCTAGGAACAGAATGAATATCACCTAACATCTCGTAGAATGAAGACACCAACTTCATCTATAACAAATGTAATTGAATAAGCACAGATTAGCATATCAACTACCTGCAAGGTGTACGTGTAGTTTTATAAGACTATCACTTATATCACGGCGTATCTTGCACGAATGAGTTAAGAGGTTTGTTCACACAGTAAACCCTACACCAGTCTCTCTTCTTCTATCTGCATCCCTATCTTTCTACAACTGTGCTTTTTGATTTGACCAGGTTTCAGAGAGAGCAGCAATATCTTCTGCGTAGCGTCTAAATACTCAAGTAGCAAGGGAAGTTATTCTTGCAGGAGTAAGATTTGCGCCGTCCATGAGCGTTCGTAGATTCCAGCAAGATATGATAATTTTCATTGTTAGTGTTGCAACACTTAATGTAGCTAGACCTAACTAATGAAACAGGTAATATTAAGGTAATCTTTACTAGACTCCTCAAGGTAACTGATGAGAAATGATGTCCTTAAATGATGTCCTTAAATAGCGCTGCCCAGTCACCTCTGGTTCAACTGAGTGCTATCTATGCTTCCATATGTAAGTAAACAACTTTATATCTGCTGAAATGTCGTTATTGTTTCGGTCAGCGGCTAAGGACGCCCAGCCCGGCAGACATGTATGCGTTGCTATTACACATCTTTGCCAATGGGCTGGAAACCAGAGTCCCAAAGATATTGAGATATCAACAACACTAGTGTACGGCTTGCGCAAGGAATCACAAAAGCAATTCTAAGAATCCCTCAATCCATGCATATGCGAGATGTCTGGATTAACACTCAGGCCGGTGTAATATCAAGTTTTCCTTCTCCTACACCAGTGATTTCCAAACTTTTCGACACGGGGGCGCATTTTCAGAATGAAAACTTGCTTGCGTTTCACCAAATCTTATGTGATAATAAGTACATTTTATATATATATATATATATATATATATATATATATATATATATATATATATATATATATATATATATATATATATATATATATATATATATATATGCACGCTTATACATATGCATAAATATACACAGAGATTCATACACAATGTATTTTACACTGGCCGTCACATGCATCATTATTTTTTTTTAATAGTACAATAATTTCTCTTAAAATAACACAATAATTATCTGTACAAAATTATGGTGTATAAATCTTTTGTCATTTCCACCTTGTTATATTGCTGTGAAGCCTGGATTCTGTATCGTCGCAATATCCCAAAATTAGAACGCTTTCACCAGAAAAATCTTCGTTTAATCTTGAACATCAAATGGGAATAGTATTTGACCAGCAACAAAATCCATGAAAGAGCCAACAGTATTTCATGTCAAGTCTTATTCACTGAGTTCACTTCAGGGAAAAACACTGGGTGTCTTCGAAGATACAAGAACCAACTGAATAGAACATTGAATGGCACTAGACTTGAGCCTAAATCAATGAAAACACAAACCCAAGAACGGAGTAACTGGCGGGGATTTATCATCATCGGAACCGAACATTTAGAAGGCAACGGAAAAGAAAGGGAAGAAATCAAATGAAAAGAGGAAAGCTCAACAAAATCAACCTCAATCCCTACCAAAATTACCGTGCAGGCAATACCATCGACTCTTCCATTTAAGAATTGGTCTACTTAGCCATCATCATAAAGGGAGAAATTAAATTCTTGGATACGAGAGATAGAAAAATGGCGATGAAATGACAAATAATCTAAAACAAGTTATAAATATCAAAAAATATAATAAATGTAAAATTAATTGATATATATATATATATATATATATATATATATATATATATATATATATATATATATATATATATATATATATTATTATTATTATTAAAAATGTGAATGATAAATAATAGAAAATAATAACTATCTAAAAAATAGTAAAATCAACAAAAATAGTAAGAATAAACGTGAAGACAACTTTATTAACTATACTGTTTCCTTAAACAATATTATAAATTTCTTCTGTTTTATAAATTTTAGTTGAGCTGTTGAAAGTGTTCATTCTGTTGCAAGAGAGATGTTTTTATCTCGTACTCATAATGTTCTGGGTGGACGTAAATCCTTAGTTTACTGGTTCTGTAATATAACATATATGCATATATGTATATATTTTAGGTTACAGAACCATTTTTTTATTGATCGTCTTTTTCCACAAGTTTCATTTATTTTTCCTCGTTCGTTTTTTGTTGGACGTATTAGTTTCCATGTTAAAGTGTCAATGAAATTATCTTTATTGTCTTTCAGTATGAAAAATGCTTGGAATTTTGCGGGACACTATATGTAGTCATATCGAGTTGAATTTGTGTATGAATTTCTTTGACTCATACTATAATTTCGTTTTCTATTGTATTCACTATTTTCCTGTATGTTTACTTATATTTCCTTAATTAACTTGCGTTCATGGGATTTTGGCTTGGACATATATCTAGATTTAACGACGCCAACGAAAACGTTAAGTTATTATTTTCATCTTCTTTATGTTCTCCTCGCATTTTTTTTTCTTTTTTAAGGAATTCGTTTATGTTTTGAGTTCTTTTCATTAATTCCATCTCAAAATTTTCTTGTCCCTTTTGTTGTTGTAGACTTATTTTTTAAATCCAGAGTTTTATTTTTTGCGTAGTGTTTGCTTTTAAAAGTGTGTTGTTCATTTTATTCTTTTTAATACAATATTTTTTTCTATCTTAAATTTGTCTTTTCTTATTGTAGGAATGCTTTTTACGGAATTGTTAACGTCTGGGTTTAACGAGTCATTGAATTTATGTAAATACGGCTAGAGTCCTCTACTGGGTATAAATAAGTAATTTAATATTTATTACATCTTTGGACGAAGGGAACAAATAATTGGTACAGAGAGCAGATAAACAATGTCTCTTTCCACGTACACACACATAGGCACACAGACACACACATACAAACAGACACGTTTGTGTGTCTGTTAGAATAAGAGCGTGAGAAGGGGAACAAAAATACGCACATCCAAACATACGGAAATTTAGTCATAGATATTATTTGATATCTATTATCACATGACATGTTCTCAAAAAAACAACAACGAAACATCATTTCTGCAGGGTGAGAAATAATTTCGGGTTTCAACAGACAATTTGGACAAGGGATTCAATGCTGCATGATGACTGTCTGTTTCGCATTACAGTATGACCACAGACGCGCTCGTACACACACACACACACACACACACACACACACATATATATATATATATATATATATATATATATATTTTGTTGGATAGATGTGAGTTTGTGACCCTGGGTTTCACGCTTTAGCAATCGTCAGACAAACTGATTAATTTTTAAAAATTTTGGGTTTATGTAGATTGCGTGTATTGGTGTTATTATGGAAGTGGTTGGGGAAATGTCCTCGTTGCTTCGGATATGACATGTATGTATACGGGTGGTGTTGTGTCTATACATACGCATTTGTATGTTGAAATTCAAAGATTGTAGTGTAGCGAAAATTTCGTGAATGTCTCGTGAATGTATACATGTCATATTTTATTTTTCCACTGAATAATATTTCCTCGCATGTATGTATATACGTGTGGTGTGGTTTGTGCAAAACTATGATAGGTAAAAATATTTATTATTTATATATATTTTTGAATTTTAGGAAAAAAGGGGGTTTATTTGTTATATTTAAAGCTGGTTATTTGTTTGTTTTTGGTGACTGTGTATATGTAACAGGTGGAAATTTGTAATCCTTATTGGTTAATTTATATGGTGATGTTTAATATTTAGTATGCTCGGTGAGAGGGTAGTTTATGGAAAAATAAAATATGACATGTATACTTTCACGAGACATTCACGAAATTTTCGCTACACTACCAATTTTGAATTTCAACATACAAATGCGTATGTATAGACACAACACCACCCGTATGTTTATGTATGTATGAGTCCCGACAGACGACCAAGTATATGTATGTGTCTGCGTACTCCATTGGACGTGTGAGCATGCATCCATGTTTGCGTCGGTACGATGGCACAACGTGGACATTTCCCCAACCACTTCCACAATAACACCAATACACGCAATCTACATAAACCTAAAATTTTGAAAAATTAATCAGTTTGTCTGACGATCACTAAAGCGTGAAACCCAGGGTCACAAACTCACATCTATCCAACCAAAATGTTAGCTTTATTTCTGATATTGAGCGCTTTCTAATAAGTATATATATATAATATATATATATATATATATATATATATATATATATATATATATATATATATATATATATATTTATACACACACACACGCGCACACACACACATATATACACATATATATATATATATATATATATATATATATATATATAATCAATAGAATCCAAAATTACGATATGGCGATAGGTTATTTCGGCAGACGAAGATATCAGTCGTCTGTCTTATCAACCCCGGTGTGGACTGAGTTCAGTTCGTGTTTGTACAGATAGGCGTCGACAGAAAGCAGAATTTTACTGTGAAAACTAAAAAAAAATCAACCTGTCGAAAATCAAATACAGAATTTATTCATTTCAATGTTTCAATCAGAGGAAATGCACGAGTGGGTTTAGGGGAGGGTAGAAAGTGTTTGTCTTAAAGGGAAGCGATTTTTATAAAAATTAAATCCGAATATTAAACTCATCAGATTAATTTGTGGTCATATGAAGAAAATATATAAATGTAAAATAGGAGTTAAATTTAGTCTAAAAATAAATTTAATATATGTAGATAAAAGGATGCAATGGATTAATGGAAAGACAGTTGGAGACTTATTAAATAGGGGAATGTTTATGAATATGGTGTAAAGTGGTTATACAGGTGAAAATTAAAATATAGAAATTAGAACTAGATATACTGTCGACATTTGAAGGTATATATTACAATTTGTATGTATATGGGATATGATCCTGGGTTTCACGCTTTTGCGATCATCAGACAAAATGGATTTAAAATTGGATAATTTTATGCTTGTTTTACTTTGTTTGGTGGCGGGAGGTGGCGTCTACTTACGTCTCTATTTCCGGTGGCACTGTCATACACATAGACACATACATACAGATGTGCGCATTTTAGATCACACTAACAAATCCATATAAGCGCAGATACATATCCGTGATTTCGGGCATACATACACACGCGGTTTTAATTCTGTTTCGTTGTCCAGACCATAGATTTTATGTGTAGCGATGTTCGTTTCAACAAGGAGCGGGTAGGGATGTCCTTGAGGCGTCAAGAATAGTTTGTCTGATAATCGCAAAAGCTTGAACCTCAGGTTCACAAACACATGTCCATAGAAATTATTATATTATATATTTCACTGATATTGAGCGCATTCCACTAACTACCGTGAATACAAAAACACACGTGTATATATATATATATATATATATATATATATATATATATATATATATATATATATATATATGTATGTATAGTAATTCATCAAGTCTAGAAAATCCTTAACAAAGTGCAGTTATTTTCTGGGGGAGACTCATCATCAGTGCGCATTCACTACTGAGATTTGAACCGCTTCGATATAACGAAAGCGTCATACCAACGGACCTCGAAGAAGTAACTGAATAGACACGATATTGCAATCATAGTTGGTGCAATTTAAGAAGTTACTCTGAAAGAATCAAGCTATAAACAGTGGTTTAGTTATGTCTCGTCATATTAGAACTGTTGAGATTGAGAGTGATCACATCTAGGCTCCCTCTTCTTTTATTTGACGTGTGCTTTCAGGGGATGAGCGATCATGGCTATCCACAACGTACTGTCACTTGTAGTTCTCAATGATATATTTATTTTTGATGATCTTCCTAGTCCTTGTTTTGCTAACAATTTACAAAATCTTGTTACAATAACCAATGCCAATTGACGCAGAATATTCATGTCAAACATTTTGTATAAGTTAATCAAATGATTATCGCGGATGTGCGGTCGATGCATAGATCTGAGTGTAGTACAATATATAGTAACTCGGGTTAAGATATCGGAAAGCCGTGATTGATTTCCACTCGAGTTCATTACATTTATTTACGCACAAATTGGAATATGTATGAATATTCCTGCTTTACGTTCACCCACGCTTTAAATATTAGGATAGTCACTATTTTTCAAGCCTTTGTTGGTAGCCAGTTTAGAAGTAGATCAATCAAAAATTCAAAAATGTATATAGCCTTAGCGAAGCATGTAATATTCAACTTAGGAAAAATTCGTGTGTTGTAAAATTGAAATATGTTCACGACTACGGTCATCTCATTATTCCTGATTATCATCAAAATAATGTCGACCAAATACAAAAATTGATAAAAATAAGAGGTGACGTTTATATTTCAGTGCAATTTTCCAAATGAATTGGAAAATGTAAGTAGATAACATAAATGAGAAATCAACAATCATGACTCTTAATAAACTCCAATATATTTACAAAGGATGTGTTTCTTGTGAATGGTGGAAATGAAAGAGGTTCTTATACAATGAACTTCGTAATGAGGTACTGCCCCCCAAAGAAATCGTACAAAATTAATGAAGATTCAAAAACACGTGTTCTGTCTCTTGTGACCAGTCCAAAATTGCTACATTTTGACTTGGAATATTCATTCATCTGTTGTATTCAACAGATACTGCCCATTCGCATTACAATTTATTCCCACTTGATATGCACTTAATGAAAATTCAGGTTCTGGTAATTACTGAGAAAACCGAATATTTCTTCAAGAAACGAAGCCTGAACGATAGCATACGACCGTATTCTTTATTTGTGACGAGTCCCTTCATGACGTTAGCGAGCGTAGTTCACAGCATTCTTATTCTTCATAGCTACAAGCGATATTTGTTCCCTTAATATCCCTCCCAGTTCCCGTTCTGCAGTGTATTTGCACAAACTCGTTTGGTATGTTATTCGATGTTTCATTCTCTCCTTATCTTCAATATATACTGTAAGTGTCAAATTCTTTGAACTGAAGATCTCTGTGTTCAAGAAATGTGAACGGTCTCATTTAATTCTATGTAAACTCATATTTTATCTTCCAATGTTCATTAAAACATTTTTCTCAAATGTTCCGTCCATGGTATTCACAGCAAACTTCTGTAAATCCAGATAGTTGTTACCTCTTAATCTGTGAGGAAACCTTTCAGTATTAACAGTAAGGTTGAAATTACATTACACTTCAGTATTCATTTCTTTGTTTCTCACGAAATTTCCCAATCACGTAATACTCTTTTTAGCTGTTGGAATGTATCATTCGCTATTCCAGTTAATCTTCAGGTTTATGTGTCATGTTATCCATCACCTATTAAGATGTTGCCGATATTTCTGTATATTTCTCTACTTTTTACAATCTGATATCAACCAAACTCACATTTTGGGCTCTACATTTTGTCTACTTTCAGTTCATGTTTAGTACTTTCTTCGCTCTTATTTTTACTACCATATGCTTACAGTTCCTGCAACTCTCCGTATCATCCATACTGGAATATATATGTATATACTCAATATTCAATGATTTTAACGCTGAAAATAATATTCTTTTTATACCATAAAATGTTTTTCCATTCAGTATTATCAGAATGTAAAAATATCTTTCTTACCTGTCTCCAATACATATAACACATTCAATCAGGAAGAGACAGTTGGAATTTCTAAAACTCATCATGAGGAAAGAGAGCTTGGGAAATGTGACACATATACAGGACATTTGAAGGCAGAAGAAACAAAAGAAACCAGCTAGTTACCTACCTAATGAAATTGTGTAAATGGATAGCAGACCTCCCCGACATCCTCAGATCCCAACTATGTATTTATGAAAATGGCACCACCATTATTCTTTTTCTTTATTAGAACGTCTGATAGATCAAACAATATAAGCCGGGTGCCTGCTCTCGAAAATATCTAGTGGTAACGGCTGAAATGGCTTGTAAATTTTAACGACTCTAAAACAAAACTGCTTACATTTAATCACCACAATGAAACTCTTCTGTCTATCACTGCCTGGTGCTAAGAACCATGAGAGAAACAATATACGCATTATTGGCCTCACGTTTCCCACTAACACGTGGTGGAATGACGATATCGAATCCAATGTTATGTCTGTTGCTAGCAAATAGGGTTCACTGTGTCATGCCAGGAATTTTTTCTCGTAAGAACACTTCTTGCACATTTATAAATCTACCATTGTAATAAATACTGTTGCCATATCTACTCTTTTAAAAAGGAAAATTATAATGTGGTACTTCTAATAAAATATAAGGTCTAAGGAATAGCAAGGAATTTGTAATGTTATAAATAATGTCTCAAATATGACATGAATTCTGAGACAGAACCTCAAGTAATATAATAGAAAATCAAATGCATTTGAACAACGTCAAATATGAAATAAATAACGAAATGACTAGGAATATATACCGCGACAATGAAAATTGTCTCACTGATAGAATAAAAAGTAAAGAGACATGATAGAAATAGTCCTTCACAGGACTTCCTTTCGTAGAGAAAGAAAATTGATCAAACGAATTCTAGAAGACTTCGGAGAAAAATGAAATTCTGTCAGATGTTGACATAGATTATGACATAAATCTCATAAAACAAGTCACTGTAAAATAAAACAAATCAAAGAATTTGACAACTGACCAATGAAAAACGATGTGAAAACAGAGAGAAAAACAGAAAAGAATACGTTTATGTGGATCACAAAAATATTTTCATTATTAAAGAGCTTGGAATAATATCAAATTATATTGCAACAATTTAAATGCCGTACTCTGTGCGAACTTTTAAGCTAGCTCTGATGGAGGGCTAATAGATCCCTATTATAGCTAAGAAAACTGTAATGATAATTTTGAAGAAATAATTTCCATGGACTTCAAAGCCTCAATTTAACTCTGATTCGTGCTATAATCCAATTCTGGCCAAAAGATCGATTTGGACCGAATGTCCTATTTGGACTGAAACTCCAATTCAGATAGAAAATTGATTGAAAATCAGAAAAAAAACTCCCATTTTAACTCTGATTATTTGGTATTTTGAAGAAATAAAATTAATTTTCTGCATTCGAAAATTTCGGAGATATTTTAAAATCATTTTAAAACAATATTTTTAAATACACAAAATATTTGTGTTACTTTAAACTCTATATAAATAAAAACAACATTTGAAAAAACTAAATGTTTTCAATTATTTTAAAATTTGAATTTTTAACTGTTCCCTCGTCAAGCACGAGATGAAGGCCAGATTTTCAATCGCGACAAATCCTGATTCTAAAAAAGTATAAGATGTCTATGTAGAGCAAGATAAAGAGGTTTAAGATACACTGATGAGCAAGCAGATTTTGCGGTTTATTTATTTAAATTATTAATAAAATCATTAAGAATGTTGTGGAATTGCGTAAATACATTTTCTTTTCAATTATTTGCTTAATACACCAGAATCTATGTAAGTATTTAGCAACTACAGCTATGAACGCATGACAGTAAGAGAACCCGGATATTTGGTAAAGAAGGAAACAGGTCTATTGGTTCGTTTGCATAGCAATGTTTCTGTGGTAAAAAAAAAAATTACAGAAAAAAAATTATGGAATAATATTATATTTTCTGACAAATAAGGAATTTTGAAAAATGAAATGTGTTTCGTGAAACTTTTGTTTTAGTTTTCAAATTATTTCAAATAATAGATTAAATTTAATATTTCCAATAAGCCAAATACTTTGCTCGTATTTCAAACCTAATTTAAATTCATGGAGTGAATTTTCGTTTTGAAATTATTGAAAATGCTGATTTTAGCGCGATTTTTAGCCATCTTTCATCACATTGTAATTCTATTAATCAAAAACATATATTTAAAAAATATTTTCTTAATCTTTATTTGAGCAATAGTAGCTGATTAAAAGTTTAATTAATCTGATTTGAAACAAAATTGATTTAGGTTTAGTATAAATGTCGCCGAAATACCTTTTTAAAACTGTGGTAACTGTTCATTTAAGGTATTGTCTAGCTGTCAGCTTGAATTACGGACCGAAATTATTTAATTTATTTCCTACAATGTAGATATCTGTAAAATGTTCTTGAAGAAAATAATGTGAGCGCCTTTTTATATATTATTTAACTACCCGGTAGACTTATAAATTTTGAAAAATATTCTACGTAATTTAATATTTTATTGAACTTTAGATACGATGGCTTTAAAATTACAAGAGTTATCGTTCTTATTTTCTAATAATTTCGTATATGGACATCATTATTTACAAAAATCGGCACGTTAATACATACACATACACACACACAAAATTACAAGATTACTTTTAAAATATTACTAGCCGAAGAATTGTCCAAACTATTATTAATAAATATAATTTTTACATATTAACAAAAATCACCTAATCGTGACAACGTAATACAGAAATTTAAATGATATAATACTTTATAAATTATTCAAATTAAAATATTAAAAAATGAAAACAGTTCTTGTAAAAATTCATTATTCATCGAAAAAATATTTTCTTAAGACAATAATGCCCATAATATATCTTATACATAATTTTTTTTTTTTTATATAATTAAATACTATCTTAATTTTATTTTATTTTTTATCCTACGATTCAATTTACGGTTTCGGTAATTGGTGGTCCTATTTTACAAAAGAAATTGATCATTAAATTTTCTAAAGAGTTCAGGTTTTAACTAATATACACATTAAGCGAGACAAAATTCACTGTCTCGAAATTTCATAAAAATAAATAATTGAAACGGCAATAGATGTAAAAATATATTTTTTATCATGATTTTATAAAAAGAAAACATTTCTAATCTAATTTCCTTTATTTGCGAATAAGTCTTGAAATTGTAACTGAAATCCAACAGTTTTGTAATTTTTACCAGAATTTTCAAATCAATTTGTTTATCAGCGTAAAACAATATGCTAAAATTTCCGATTCTGATATTTGTTTCTGATTCTGATGCAAAAATAAGATATGTAACCAAAATTACAATAGTTCTTAGCAGAGCCAACAACATAATAGAATAATCAAAAACACCTCTGGTAATTCTTCTTGATAATAACATAATGATTTTGACGATAAACCTGTGTTTTTATTAAGTATAGGGTACAGTATACTCATCTTTTAGTGAATAAGTGGAGCTATCTATTTAAGCAAATTCTTAAAATACATTATTCTTCTTTTATATTGTGTCACTTCAGCAAGTAGTGATCATCAATCTCTACAATTTGGTGTCCTTTATAGCTCTAAGAAATATTATTTACTTTCTCATCATTCCTGGTCACTGATTTCTCAAACATTTACATGAAATCCTCAGGTAGGGTAATCGCTGTTTGCAAATGTGCTTCAGTATATCCTATAGCTGTTAAATACTCTCATTTATTCAAGTCAAAATAGTAAAAGGCGTGCTAACTAGGTGGTGTTTCAATAATATCACCATGGAGAATACAACTCTACTCTCTTACAGCAAATCAGAGTTTAAAATATCTAGCAAGGTTTTTATATTAGATTTTAGGCTGGAGGAATTGAAAATTGGTGGAATGGCACACAGAAATATGTTTGTGCACTTATACTGAGTAAGGTGCTACAGTGCTAGGCAGACTTGCTTCCTCCTACAGTGTTTATCATGTATCTGTTGTGAACATTCAACTAATGATAAACTAAAGTAAAAATAAATGATGACAGTTTTGAGAAATATTAATATTACACTTTATGGAAAAGCTGACGACTACGATAATAATAATAATAACAATAATCATAATAATAATAATAATAATAATAATAATAATAATAATAATAGTAATAATAATAATAGTAACAATAATGCTGAATAGATATCCGAATAAAAATAAGTAAATTCCATAATGGGAATAATAAAAGCAAAGGAAGTAGTCGAAAACGTCGATTTCCTCTGATACAATCAACACTCAGTATATTTCAAATTAGCCTTACCTGAACTAATTGAAAACATTCGAGTGCATCTTAAAGATTCATTGCCTTTAATTTTCATTTTAACAAGCATGTATAATTAATATGAGGCACGCGCTTTGACATCTGCAAGAGACTATTTTCTAAAATTGGAGAAAGAATATGGAGTGGCGAGGGACCGTGCGCTATCCATGATTTGTCCACAGAGAACGATTTTCCAGCAATTTTCAAATTTGGATTAAAAAAAAAAAAGTAATCGGAAGTTGAAGCGCGCATTCCTCTTTCTAACTAAAATGGGTTAAGGCTCTTATAATTGGCTGCATGATAGTGAGGCGAGTGGGGGGCAATTGGTAATTATGCCTAACGTACGCTCTCTGGAGGTTGGGGAACGCACTTTCGCATACGGTGGAAGCGGAGAAGCAGAAATTCAGGCGCACATTCTTTCATACGTTCATTTATATCTACATATACAAAATCGTGCAGACAGAACAGATGCTCATAAATACACAACTTTTCGCTAAAACAGATATCTTGAAAACGTTTGTCGAAATATAAAGTACTTGAAAATGCTCATATATATATATATATATATATATATATATATATAAATATAATTTAATTTTATATATATATATATGTATGTATATATATATATATATATATAATTTAATTTTTATATATATATATATATATATATATATATATATATATATATATATATTTGAAATTAAATTATATGTACGACTTTTCGGAATACATATATGCAAGCAAAAAGCCTATGAACACGTAGAGAATTTATGTAGATTAAAAACATGTGAAATCATACGACTAAAAGTTCATATAAAGGAAGATCCATTTGCAATGAAAGAGTATGTTATAATGCTATTAAAATCGCCTTAGACATACTGATGTCACTTATAATAACATTGTCATTAGCGTTACTGTCTTTAAATATGATATCGAATTGTCGTGTTTCTTTTACAAAATTCTTTAGTAACAAATATTCATGTAAAACTTTTCAAACGTTAGCATCATTCGCGGAATTATACTGTTATTAATTTGCACATGTCAAAAAAAAAAGAAAGATGAACTAAATTTCTATCTATCTATCTATCTATCTATCTATCTATCTATGTATATATATATATATATATATATATATATATATATATATATATATATATATATGTGTGTGCAATTTCACACTGTCTAGGAAGAGAAATATTCATCATTCTCTTATCAACGTGCGTAAACATAATTAAGCAAATATATATTAGCAAACAAATAAGTAATGGCAAGACATACAACTTAAGAAGAACATCACGCGTTAATATTTCCGATACATGTTTAAGAGAATTATACTGTATAATACACAGGAAAATCTCTTGAGAAAAATGCCTTCGTAGTTATAACATAATCTTATATAAATCTGAAAATCTCATGAGAGAAATATTTACAATAATAATAAATGTATGTTCTAAATTTATTCTCTGATGTGAAATTATATTCTCTCCCGGGAGATTCAGTTACAACAATACAGTTGTTATTAAGCATTTGAAACCGACCAAGTGAATTTGTCAATGGTTCAATCCTTTCCTCCCATAGTTTGATTTTCTGTTAAGTAAACCTTAGTAATTAAATGTTTAAGACATATGTTAAATAAATCTTATCGATGTCTACTTCACTTCGGTATTATGTTCTAAATAGCAAAAAGAACTTGTGTCAGAATGAAGAATAAGTAGGTAATTAATATAATTAATAAATAATGATTTAAAGTGTGTCCCTTATGTCTGGAGACAAAGGCAAATATCCATATTTTCAAGAAATGGGATTTTCGAAAAAATTGAATTGGAATATTAGTAAATAACACCTTCAATATAATTTACACCATTTGTCCGATGCGCTTTGCACTGTTCACGTGAACACTATGCAATGACTCCATATTTCCATAAATTTATTACGTTCGATCTTTATGTGTTCAAATAAGTGTGTTGCATATATGATTTTCATTGAGTAAACGTTTTCCTTTATCATATAACACAAAAATAAGTCACTCTTTCTTCTTTCGATCAAAACCCTCTTTAATATGTGGAGGTAAAAATATTGTAAACGAGATTTTCTACATACCCAGTCTTTAGGGATACCTGTATTTTCGGCTTCTATTTTACTGTTACACGCTCTTTGTCTTATATACATTTTGTCCTTTTGGAGAATTCAGAAGGACAAAGAAAGCAGCAAGAAATAAGTAGACAATGCATGAAGATAGACTTTATGGTTGTACTCCAGAATAGACAATATAGAATTAGAATTACCTATCAGGGGAGTTAAAATCAAGCAGGTGTGGAAAGTGAAAATTATTCGAAAGCTGGTAACAGAAAACCGAACTTGAGAAAATATATTTATGGCACACAGGAATGGTGGAATAGAATTTTTGAACCTGAATATTTTTTTATAATCATTTCACCCCGAGCAAAGCAATAATGTCACTAAGATGCAAGAGCATACTGGGAGGGAAAAAAGTATGAGAAAACTTTAGTAAGGAAAAAAAGACAGTAAAATAACATGGTTCAGGATGACAGATTTCAATTGACATTCCAATTCAATTTCCGAAGATTGTTGGTGGCAGGAATACAGGAAATAAGACGAGAATTCAACAGAAAATAGACTATTATAATATAACTTAAATTTATATATAGCTATTTTAAGAGGAAAATGAATTTTGATTGTCAATCTAAAACATAAATTAAGCCCTTCAATGTACAAAGGAAGAGAATTCATTGTTGCAACCGCTTTGAAAATATTTATAAAAAAGTGGAAATATATATTTAAGAAAATTAAAAAAAAGAAAAAGCTAAACGAGGAGAGTCCAGTTCAAAAGTTATGTCACTTTATAGCAGTGAATGTCGAATAATCTAATTCCAAATAAAGGCATTACTTGTAACAGATGTCGTTCCTTTGATAAATGTTAGAATTTGCGTTATCGTCTTCTGCACCTGAAGACGCATTGTAAGAGAGTAATCTACCTTTCAAAAGCTAAGAAAAGTATTAAGAAGCAGGCAAATTTATTTAGAAAGAAAGTAAATAGTACTGGACTGTTATGTAATATCAGTCATATCCTACATGGCATGGAAATCACGAAAATATCCTTACACATGCTTCTACAGAAGGGCGACTGAGACGAAGTTACAGCAAAAATGAAAACAAAAAGGATTCTTAATATCAGAAGGAGAGAATTGGAATTTAAAATGAGAAAAGATGAATAGAAAAATTTGAAATTCACGAGACAGATTGGAGGCAAGCCGAAGAGATAAAAACTACGATTACTCTAGCTAGCATGCTTGAGTAAATGGATGGCAGAACAGGGAAATGACAAAAAGATAACATTTATTAAGAGCTACAAAGGACAGAAAATTGTATAAAACCGTGATCAACATGTTCGTAAAGAAGAAGAAGAAGAAGAAAAGAAAGAAGAAAAGAAGAAGAAGCCGCCCCCGCCGCCTGAGTCTTATGAGAAACGTTTGAAGATATTATGAACTTCAAATAAAAGCTTTATTGCTAAACAGGAAGTTTTACCGTAGATAATGAGAGGAGATTATGTGTATAACAATTACAGGAGAGTTCGAAGGGATAGTTACCCTAACCGATTTAGCTACCTGACAAGATTGATTAATTGAATTACCTAGCAAGAATTATCTATAGCGGTGTTTCGTAATCTTATATGTTTGTGGGACGAAGCTTAAATTTTAATAAGGAAAAAATTAGGCATGGTATATGAAAATATGAAATTTTTGTTTAGTATTCCCGAAGAATATTAGCGGCACAGTTATCACTTAAAAGGATTCACGAAGAATAAACTCTTCTTTTCTAGATGACGATAATGACTCATTTAACTCCATTGAGAAGGGCTAAAAGGAAAGGCTCATCCAAGCCGTTTGTGTAGATTAAGAATTTAGCATCCATTTTAAAGTACCAAATGAAATAATTTGGCTTAGGCATGTATGCCATGTCCTTATTGTCTCTATATTTTTATGGGTAAATATTTTTTATACATATGAAAATAAAGCATAAATTACTCTACTCTTAAGTTGGGGCACAGCTGGCTACCGTTCAGGGTGCATTATTGTGACCGGGTGCACCAGTTGAGAGATATTGATTTATACACTAAATGGTCGTAAAGGAAGATCAAAAAATAGGCAGGTGCTTTTAACTTTATAAAAATAAAATCGCGTACATCCATAAACAACTAGGCAAGTTGAGACATTTATTTATTTAAAACTGAGAGTCTCAGACAGAAGCAATATTTAAGTGCTGTTTCTTTTATATTTACTCTGTTTTCTATATATTCACATTGTATTTATAGTGTGTCTGAATTTGGTCTTGATTATATATATATATATATATATATATATATATATATATATATATATATATATATATATATATATATATATATATATGTACTTCCATTTTTTATTAAATGTAAGGTCACCGTTACAGGTGAACTTTTAAAAATAAATATATTTCTCTGCGAATGAGGTATATTCAGCTTATATTCTTTCGGTAAAGATGTGTGATTCACCGATAGGAATTTGTAAATTATTTGATCAGACATTAAAAGAAACCCGAAACCTAAACCTAAAAAGGAAACAGGGAATAACAATCTACTCTCGTTCAAATGACAGAGAGGGAATCTGAACAGGACAATAGGCGAACCTATCTATTCTCTTGAGAAAAATATTCGATAAACATTTATGTATATATATATATATATATATATATATATATATATATATATATATATATATATATATATATATATATATATATATATTTTTTTTTTCTTGGAGGACTACAACCCAAATCGCTGTGTACATAGTGTTCATAAACTTCATACCTATTTCTTCAAAATCTATACTTGCTTCGTTAAAGATGACTGAAAAATCACTGTGTTTAAGCTTTTTTATTTAATGTCCTTTTGTTCGTACAACTGTTTGCATTTCTAGGCACATATGCGTAAGCATAATAGCCTCATCCGCATGTAAAGAAGATTAAAAAAGAATGGAAGCATAGCAATGTAAAAGGAAAAGCCAAGACGTAATAACATTACCACAATGTGCTGACAGTGTTTAGAAAATAACACATTTCTATAACTTCAAACACATTTTTAAATAAAATACACATTCAGTTAAAAATAACGACATTGATGTTGATAATGTCTAAATGAATAACTGAAAGCGCTCGGATATGAAGAACATTTCGACAATTTTTACACAGTTTGTTTCCAGAAAAGGAAATAATTCTACGAACACAAGAGAAATTAAATAAAAAGTTTAACCACAGTACTCTGTCAGTCGTCTTTAACAAATCATGTATAAAAGAGGAATTGCAGTCTAAATATATAATATATGAACTCAAATACGAATATATATATATATATATATATATATATATATATATATATATATATATATATATATGTCTTTCACATTCATATATGAGTGTGTAAGAGAGAGAAAAATAATAAGTAAACTTGAGTCAATGTTTTGGTGAGACATTTTTAGTTACTTTGATGTCGCATGATTGATTGTTTTCACAAGATTCTTCTTTCTGAAAAAATCGTTCAATTAAAAAAAGTTAATCGGATAAATTTAGTTCATTTTACTTTTAAAAAAATCGATATTAAAATAGTTTCTGAGAAATTCTGAATTCCCTTCGTATAAACATGAGTCACCAGATATTGATGTAATGATATATTACACTTTCTCTTTCAAAATCGATATAAATGTATTCATTGTGCTGTTTGCCATCTCTGTGTATGCAAATGCGAATGCTTACCTTTGCGTGTACATCTATATAAAATTTATATATATATATATATATATATATATATATATATATATATATATGTATATATATATATAGATAGATATATAGATAGATAGATAGATAGATAGATAGATAGATAGATAGATAGATAAACATATAGGCAGACTGAAAATGTGTGTGTACACACATACACACATATATCAAAAGAAGGAGAGACTTGTATATAGGAAAATTGAGAAAGATATCGACACATAAACACACACACACACACACACACACACACACATATATATATATATATATATATATATATATATATATATATATATATATATATATATATATATATATATAGAGAGAGAGAGAGAGAGAGAGAATGGTTAGACGGAGAAATACAGGCAGATTGACAAACAATTTATATAAGCACACACGCGCACGCACACACACCTATATATATATATATATATATATATATATATATATATATATATATATATATATATATAGAGAGAGAGAGAGATATAGATAGATAGATAGATAGATAGATAGATAGATAGATCACTTTCGGGTTTCTCAACATATACCATTCCATGTACGTATTCATTCTTGACGTTTGCTATCATGTTTCTCCACAACAAACTATACTGCATATCTCTAATAACTAGAGTTACGAATCCATACCTGTCATGGTCCTGCCATTGATTTATACAAGATTATAATGTTGATTATTTGCTGTTTTCCTCTGCTTTACTTGCTTTCAATATTCCCTATACGTGTCAAATTTTCTGAGCCTTCTTTTCTCATTTTTCTATTGCCTCCCCCCATTCTGATTCTTACTACATGTGTCTATTGAGTTTTTTTTTGTAGAATCACGTCTTTGTTGTGTCCATTCGTTTTCCATGCAATATATAAGGATTCATATATCTATATAATAAAAATAGCCACCAATCCTTTTCGCATTTGCATGGAAAACATTGTTAATGAATATTGAACTGACTCTACCTTAACACGTGAAACTACTTCTCTGGATAACCTATTTTGGGTAGCAGACCGCCACACATCCTAAAAATTCCAAGCATCCTAAAATTAATAACTGTATATCTACCTCTTTTCGAAAGAAACTAATAATATTATAGCAATGTTTAAGCAGATATACACTGATAGAAACCATTTATATTTTCGGATGTTCCACCGTTCTTGATGACATAACAATCAACGGATATATACTTGAAAGATGCTCTATTTGTAGTGCAGGAAACTATAATCATGCGCTTAGCGTTGCATATAATAACAGATAATAGGCTTGACAAATGAATAGTTTTCTCAGATTCACTATCAATACTCACATCACTGAGAAATAGAAACAATCCCTTAATAATTAAATTAATCAACAGGTTAAATCTGCAAAAATATCTAATAGATTGGCATGCACGGAAATATAAAAGCTGATATTGTGACATATTAAACACTACAAATGAACATTTCAATCTTGGATATCACCTATACAGACTTCAAATCAACTATAAACACATCCATTATAAAAGGGAATGATTCAGAGGCCTAATAAAGAAACAACAAACTTTACGAAATTAATGGCATCCTGTACTCTTACTTTCCTGAAAGAAGAAGTCGTCCTGCAAGAATAAGAATAGGAAAAACCTACATGAATCATGCGTTTCCACTAAAAACGAACGTCTCAGTGTTCATCATGTACTAAGATATATACCATAAAACATTCGAACAGGTTGTAGTAGACTTAGCTCTGTATATCTAAGGTTTTATTACAAGACTAATGAAGAAGACATTTTCAAGAAGATAATAGTAGAGTCTACACTAGCCTTGAACTAGGTTGGTATTTACCACAAATCATGACCCTAATTACCTCCCTTCTAAAGGAATAACTAAAAAGTGATGTAATCAACGAATCAAATGATTGCTTACGAGTCATATATCTAATAAAAATGTTTTCGGCATTAAATAAACGATAGAGTTGATATGGCGTTAAAACTGAACAGTCAAGCCAATAGTCATGTCGTCATAGACCAGGATTCACTTATTTCTCTTCGTCTTCATTGTCCGATATTCATTCACTTCTCTTTTTCTTCGTTGTCTAATATTCATTCATTTCACTTCGTCTGCATTGTGCAACATTCATTCATTTCCTTTCGTCTTCATTGTCCAGCATTCACTCATTTTTCTTCGTCTTCATTGTCCTGCAATCATTTATTTCTCTTCGTCTTCATGATCCAGACTTCATTCATGCCTCTTCGTCTTCATTGTCCAGCATTCACTCATTTCTCTTCTTCATTGCCCATCAATCACTCCTTTCTCTTTCTCTTCATTGTCCAGCATTCCCTCATTTTTCATCGTATTCAATCTAGCATTTCCTCATTTCACCATCCAGCATTCTCATTTTTCTTTTCGTCCTCATTGTCCAGCATTCACTTCTTTATAATCGTTTTCGTTGTCCAGGATTCAATCATTTACCTTTTATAGAGTTTCAGAAAACCTTTCATTGTTCTCAGTAAAAGTTTTCTGTTCCTTGGATCGCCCTTCTTCCTAATGAACATAGTCACGGCATTCTTTTAATGGAAGTTTATATTTTTCTCCAATAAAAATGGAATCTGGGAAGAGTTTAAACTTCAGCTCATTTTCTCTTGTTGGCATCGAACTAATAATTTGGAGAAATGTATAAACACCATATCGTCTGCCCATCGCCAGATATCTCGACAAAATATCTTATTACTTATATGCCTTGAAGCTTAAGAAGGGTGCGGTCGAATGAGCATTTGGCTAGGCCACCCTATTATATCTACATTAACTGCAAAGACAATTGGAGCAAAATCGATTACGTTCATAACCAACGAGTCTCAACGAAACAAAATGTTATTAATAATTTCGGGGTATGTACAATTAAGTAAATGGGAGAACGTTTACTGTACGGAAATATCCCGGATGTTTTTATCAGGGCACACGTTCTGGAGCCGATGGAAAATTTCCAATATGAGTACTACTGAATGCATTGTAAACAGTTTGCATTTTTAACAATTTTCTGGGGCGCTATTTCAATTAATTCTCAGTGTGTTCACTGTTTAATGTATCGTTCTTTTTTTTAAAACGAATAAATCATTTATTCATTAATAACACATATTCATAGATAAGTTTAAATTTGTGCTTATCATTCAACAGATAGTTATATAGACAGGCAGGAAGACAGAAACTGAATCTGTGTAAACAGAATGATCTTCAAAATATATCTTGAAATTTGGATTTGAGTTTAGCTAATGCAGTTCTTTTCATACTGACAGATTTTATGCTACACTCGACGACCTGTAAAATAATCGGATACAGTATTAGGTCTGTAGAAATACGAAGAATAAGACGTTTCAATAAGCTAGACACAATAAGCAGAACTTGGCTGCTTAGATTAAAGTCTGCGGGTTTATGAATATATTTAATAACAAAACTTTAAATATCATTGTATATAAATTGTATATATATTTTTATTTCAGAAAAGAATACGGTGATCAACTTAAGGTATGTCGTATAGGTTATACAATAACATTCCCTACGTAATTGTTATGCCATATTTATGGTTCGTAATTATATTTTGTTTTTATTTAATAATTACAGCTTTTAATGTTAGCACGTTGGGGTTACTATTTAATGCTCAGTTTTTCTCTAATTTCAGCTGCAACAGATTGCTATTTTAAACTAGCTAAAGGAAGACAATATCCACTATTTACATCATTCAAACTACTGTCTTCATGTTTGCCGTCGTATTTATTACAACGTTTCAGCTGTTGTACGCTCTGGCCTTCTTCAGGTATTTGGAATGTCGAACTGAACCCTTCATTTCGCTTACTGGGGTAGACTGTTTAATGGATGTCATTTATCAGTTATCTCCTGTTAATACCCATCTCCAAGTTCTCCTCTGCCTTAACTGAAATAAAGGGTTAAGTTCGACATCCCAACCAACTGAAGAAGGCTGGGGAATTTCCCAGTTGGCGACTTTGTTCATCTAACATTCTGTCATTTTCGAGTATCTCATTAACAACGGTACCATATTTCATTTTGACAAAGATGAATATTAACTCGTTAACGTTCTCTTGTACAGAATACAGGGTGTTGCATCAAAATCCGACACTTGTTTAAAAGAAAACGAAATAGGCAATGAAAACAAATGTTGTATATGCAAATATCCAACAGTCTTTTCTCTCTAACCTTTTCCAGATTGGAATATGAGCACAGAGCAGCGGTAGTATCTTCTTTTTGTGTCGGGAATAAGCCTGCGGAAGTGATGGCCTGGTTTGGTTTCCAGAGGGCCTTGGTCAAGGACATATGGAAGATGTGGAAGGCATGTGAGTACAAGGACTAGTTTACTGCCATACGAAAGGCACACTACGTTCTTCAGCCGTTAGGACCGACGAGTTCGTCGCCGTCGTCATAGAGACAGGCGACAATGATGGAAGCCAGATCTACGCCATGATCGCCTCTGACATGGGCTGTCACAAGTAGACGATCTGCCGAACGATCAAGAAGGACATTGTTTACTCCTCCTACCGGATGTCCTGCCGGAAGTCCTACCGGAAGTCCTACCGGATGCTGATCACGAATTCCTCCAAGGAGTCGAGGAAGACCAAGGCAGCGGCTTTGCTAAACGAGCTCAAGCTCCTACACTCAAGTCCAAGACGACACAGGCGTGCTTGCTCAACAACGTTCCTCACCACCGGTCGCCGAACTTGGGGCCGCCCTTCTCACCCGACTGCAACCCCCTTGACTATTTCTTCTGGGGCGTGATCGAGGCCAAGACCAACAAGCACGCCCACACCACGGTCGACTCTCTGAAGGCTGTCATCGTGTAGGCGTTGGCTGCTATGGACATGGACATGGTCGCCAAAACGTGTGACTTATTTTGCGCCCGCGTTTAGATGATCGTCGCTGCCACCGGGTTTTACATTGAAAAATAATGCTAACTAAACTGTCGGGTCTGTGCTTTTGTTTTTATTGCCTATTTCGTTTTCTGTTTGTCAAGTGTCGGTTTTTGCTGCAACACCCTGTAATATATACTATTTTTGATAACTAATTAAGTCTGATGTATAAATGCAGTTATACACACTACAGACTTACTTTTATGTGTATGTCTCTATATGCTTACAGTCAGGCAAAAAGTGAGCCTGTGCATACAGTTAATTAACCATGGCTTGATGAGTATGTTGCGTAATACATATCGGAGTAATTCCTCTCTCTCGAATTCCATATTTGAAATCCAAATCTTATCTATGCTTAATCACCAAACAACTAACTCCGATGAGCAACAGGCAACAAGTCATCAATAAAAGAAAGGAGATGTATATCGATGTTCATACGAATGCATACTCACATTATATATAGGTGACTGCACATGTGCTATAATTTAATTCCAGGAATGAGTCCAGCTTTCACATATATATGTTCACAGACGATTCCATATATATTCTGCGTTCTTGATATTGGATACCAAATGAATCATACTTTACCAAGTAGCAGAGAAAGTGCTGTGTTCCTGTCAATATTTTAGCGGGAAATAATTTAAAGGTATCTGAAGTATTTGAGTGAATGATTGCAAAGTGCTATTAGAGTGTGAGCCTATTAAAACGGGTTATATTGATCATTCTTTGATGAAATTCAGTATCTTCGATTCAAAGCAGAGTCAGAGTGAGGTAGGATGTTGAAATAATTGACAAAATATCACGGCGTTCACATGAAAATGGGAAAAGTGAGTGAACATTGTGAAACTCAGATCAAAGATTACGTGTTCGATTGATTGCAGGAGAACTGAATATATAGAGAGAGATACAGTGTTGCAGACTCTAATAGAAGGTTTTGAAATAATTAAAATTATCCTCAAATTCTTTACACCATTTACATTAATCGGATTGTTGTTCTCATCTTTATTGCCATATTCAGAAATAACAACAATAGCAAAAATATAATATAGGCTCTAGTAAAAAATGGTTACTAAGATATTAGGTTTATGAGTACAGAAGATTCACTTACAGATGTCCCGACATAATAAACGTGTTGGTTGAGTGATCCTAAAAGTGATTTGACCAAAGGCGTTGTGAGTTCAATGCCTAGAAATAGCAGCGGGAACAAAATCTTGGAGATTTGAGTTACCAAAAAAAAATTAGCTGAAACATAGATATCCAAAGGTCTGAATTAGAACAATCTACCCGCATAGACTAAATAATGAGTTCGGTTCGTAATTCCAACTGATATCTCCTGAAGAAGACTTCAGAGTACAATGATCGGAAAGTAGTGAATATGGCAGTAAAGATGAGAACTGTCTGACGAGTGTAAATAGTGTAAATAGTTTAAGTAATGACAATAACTCATCTGAGAAATATAGACAGACGTTTCCTCAAATTGTTATCATGAAACTTGAATCAGGAATCTCGTAGATTGAAGGCTTCGTATGATTTTCTAATATTAAAAGATGTTTAACGAGGTCAGTGCTGATGATGAAACGTGGCATTTCAATACGACCTCCTAGCAAAACGCCAGCGCATGCAGTAGGAAAAAATAATTCACACATGTATTGCTTCAAGACATTAAATGTACGTTAATTTAATTGCAAATTATTAGCATACATGCAAATCAAACGTTTTCATTATTTTCCGCTAACATTATGACAGGAACACGTATCACTTTTTCTATTTCATGATAAATATGACACACCTCATTTTGAAAGGGTTTAAATAACGTATTCAAAGTAAAATAGCCGAAATCTGTTCTGATAAATGCATGCCCATCATGACATTTCTCATATGCATTCTCCTTTTATGTGTTGTGTCCCTTCAGGAAGTAGGCGATCACGGCCCTCCAGATTTTTATGTCCTTTGTAGCTCTTAATAAGTTTTGTCTTTCTGTTATTTCAATCAAACCATCTTCTGCATTCTGTTTGCTTATCCCCATCAACTACTGCTTTCCTCTGTCGCTCTTTCCCTCAATCCGCCCCGTGAGTATCATATTTGCCAAGCCTTCTTTCTTCATTACATCTCCCAGAAATTTCAACTGCCTCTTCCTGGTGTTATTTATAAGTTTCCATTTTGTTTCCAGTCTCTCTAAAACCTAGTGATTGCTCACATGTTTTGACCAATTCTTTATATTTGGTCAAAAATCTATCAAGTAAACACCTGACCTTAAATGTAGGTATGCTGTTTCATACGTATTGTACTTTAAACATTTTAAATTGCCGACGTAGAATTACAAAAAATATCAATCTATCTAATAAATCAGAGCGAGTATATGCGATATTTGGCTGTATTCAAAACAGAACCATATCCTGAAAATACATCGATTCGCTGATATTCATGACATCAAGCAATAAGCAAGTATATTACTGAAAAGTATCCCGGAAATGGATCACAAAAGGTGTTTCCACCTTAGTACTGTCGTTTAACTAAAAGCACTGTTTTACTATGTTTGTATACGTAAGAATATGCATTTGATTGCAGAAGAAAAGGTAACGTGTTAATCCAGCTGAACTCAGCAGTTCTTCACAATAGCTATCCAAAATCGGAATGCCCAGAAACAGAACCTGGGGATATAAAGGGAGCGAATATTCAGCTGGAAAAAAATAATATTTCCTCGGGGCTATTCCAGGAAGTAAATTATCACACACTATACATATATACGCAGTGATATTTATATAAAACAAGCTATATTGTGATATTTCTTTTTGATGTCTGCGTGCAAATTTGTTAATCGTTTTCTAAAATCATATATATATATATATATATATATATATATATATATATATGTTTTAATTTCCCGAAATTAAGATTTAAGAATTATTTTTAAAATATCTATGGAATCAAATATTTTTCTGTCTTCTATGCATCTGTTTAGAGTTAATTTTATAATATATATATATATATATATATATATATATATATATATATATATATATATATATATATATATATATTTTTTATTTATGCATAAAAAAGTTTTTTTGTTTAAGTGTAAGCACGTAGACGCTATGTTAATTTATTAAAGAGTACGTTTATTTATTTTCGCCTGCCGGCTGAACGCTCGAGAAAACTTATTAAAGAAAATATGCACTCTCCAACAAAATCCGAACCTGCGCCTCTAACCGCTGATTGCAAAAACCGACGTTAGCTCCAACGTGCTATACATCAATCCGGCCAGGGAGTGAGTCGTAAATCGAGCATAGACTAGTAATCCCTTATTATCACAAATCATACTCAGTCTCTCGAAACCTACATCTGCTTAATTTTTATCCTAACGTAGACAAAGCAATTTCTAATGAAATGATGAATTGTTATTTATTAATCCATCAGATTTTATTACGGAAACGTTATTTTTAGTGGACACACATATTTAAGTGGACGCTCCTATTATTTATTTAAAAGTATATTTATTTTCATTTACCAGTTAGAATTTTCCAGAAAACTTATTAAAATATTTTAAAAATATGTTGGATGAAATGCCGGTTACTTCTGCCAAGTGGGGGGGGGCAAATTCTCATCCTGCCTGAGAGCGCATACATTTCTTTAACAAGATTTAACGTTTCTTCTTTGAATTTATTCGTTTTCAATATTATTTCATTCTTTGTGCTTCATTTTCTTTTTACTTTCATTCTGAATTTCGTTGCATCGCTTTCTTTATTCTTTGTTTCATTCTAATTAAACTCATCTGTTGCATCATTTTACCTTTTGGCAAAATTCATGCCAGAGTTCATCAGCTGGAATTTCAATTTTTTAACATTTACATCTGATCGATGAGGTTTTCCGATGTAATTACTAAAAATTATACGACCATAAATTATCCCCCCTTGATTTTATTACAGAAATGAATGCAAATATAGTATTAATTTCATATATTCATGCATGGAGAAAAAGTCGTTAGACAGCGTGCATTAGATCAACCCGGCCAGGGAGTGTGTCGCAGATCCAGCATAATTGAATAGTCCCTTATTATCGTAAATCATTATCGGACTCTCAAAACATTCATATAAGATCAATTTTATATTCTAGCATAGACAAAGCAATTTATAAAGAAATGAAAAATGGGTATTATTAACACATCAGATTTTATTATTGAAACGCTGTTTTATTTTTAGTGCATAATTATATTTGAGTAGATGCTTTGATTACTTATTAAAAATGTATATGTATATATATATATATATATATATATATATATATATATATATATATATATATATATATATATATATAAACGATTTAGTTATACGAAGGATGGTTTCGCCTGCTATTTCAATGCCCATGCTCAGTCTATATCTCTAAACGCAGTTTCCAACAATTTACACTCATCCATTTAAATTTGTCTCTATATATACGTATGCATACAAATTCATGCAGATGCCAACGTAAATTAACGGTAGAAAAACAAACATAAAAAAAGAAAAATACAAACCGCTATATGATGATTCAATCTGAATATTTAATTAAACAAGATTGAAATATGCTGCATAACATTTCACGACATCATTAAGAAAGTTGTGAGAAACATTTCAGTATGATATAGTGTACAATATATATACCTAGCACTTTTCATTTAATAACATGAACTTATTAAACTCTAACAAGTCAGATATCTTCAAGTGGACAGTAAATCGTTACTCATACATCTAATGTGAGATGAGATCAGAGACAATATATAGGAATGTCAGTTTTATATGTGTAAATGTGTGGGTGTTTTAGATGTATGCGTATTGTTTGTGTAAAGCGAACTCTGAAACTAATTTCCGCGACTTCCGGACAAATGAAAACAACATCGTTAATATCCTATTCTTTCGACTAATATCCTTCTCTTCGTTTGCAATATTATCACCGATGTTCAGAATGCAGCATCAGACTTGTCAAAGATTAGCCAATCCCGTCGCATCACACTACCGGTTACTTTTATATGAAGTGGTCTGATAAGGCGACTATTTATATAAGTTGGCGAACCAACTGGAAGAACTTAATTCCTGTAATATCTTTTTCGAGTATCATACCAGATAATCGTAAAAAAACTCTATTTTTTTCCCTTAAGGGATTGCTCAGGGATTTTCTTTTTGTTTTTTGCGTTAGGAACATCAGACGATTAGAAATTTATTTACTTTCAAGGATTAATTTTAACAAATTTTCTTAGTAAAATTAATTATAGCAAAAGTGAAAAAGGGAAAAATTCTTACAAGTTACCTTTCGTAAGTGAGTATAAGTAAAAAATAATAAATATATCAATTCGCAGATAAACTCATATTTAAAGATATCGGAGAAATATAAATGCTTTAAATCAAAAAAATATCATCACTGAAATTTAAACATATTTAAACCTTTTCCCAGCGTAAACGACTATATACGTTTTACCAAAAGTGTCCTTTTCAGACGCAGACAAATAAACACGTCCAAAACATAAGACTAGAAAAGAAGCTACAGACGTTTATACGTTGATCCTGATCCTTTTGATGTAGTTCTGAAACGAGTCTAGTTGTCAACTGATACGTCTGGTAAATGTGTTCGCCACATCATGGGTATTTCAAGGTGACTCAGTTTCTTAGTTATTATATTAAAAAAAAAAAAAATTCGTCCGAATATAAAACGTTTTCTTCCCAAAATAATTTGCAGGGACGGGGTTAATTTGGTTCCAATGGAAAAATGCATGTTGAAAAATTTGTCTTCCGAATGAGCAAAACACCATGGAGATTAACAGTGTATTTTTTTTTTTTTTTTAATGTCGTGACCATTTACAAGCATAGATGTGGAGTGATGTGATTTGATCGTTTAAGATTTCCATACCACATCCCAAACGAATCAATTAATAGAAGACAACGATCCTGCTTCCCCTCCCGAAACCAATGTACCGAAAACGAGGTGCCGGTGCTATGCCGATGAAATAGGCTTTCACCGTTGGTTTAAATTTAATGTTAAACAAAAATCAACATCATATTTCAAGAAATAGGATCCAAAATAAACTTTTCCTTGTGCACGGTTAGAACACTATGAGATAAGTTTATTTATTTTTAAGACACCATTGAGAACTCTTTTCTTTGGGGTATCGTTTTAGAAGAGAGAAACTCGTGTATAAAACCCGAAACTTCCCTGGGCCATGGTCGTCCCCACATTTCTCGTGCCAGTGATGACGTTTCCAGTTTTGCTGTAAAGTGGTTTTAGCTCTTTGCAACGTTCGATACAATCAAGAGAAATTACGTAGAAGAAGCTCTTGATTTATTTGGAAAGTTACAGAGATTTACAAAAACACAAAAAAACAAAAACCTCAGCATTGCGAGCATAATAAAAGAAACAGGTTTATCAAGCTGGACGTATGTAATTGTTTACCTACATGTTGGCGGCTTGGGGAATACGTCGCTTCTTCTCCAGATATGGTAATGCACGGAGTCGGCAGGGCCCCAGGTGACTGAGCAGTCATTATCAGGGAGAGTTCTTCTCAGCTGATTTCCCAGGAGAGACATACGAAATCTTACTTAGATGGTCTGGTCACATTGTACACTAAGAGGACGCTCAAAAGAAATAGTGCTTCGTGAGATCGCACAAGCCAAGCGTTCTCAATACAAGCCACACAAACGGTTCAAAGACAACATTAAGGAAACCCTTAAAAAGGTCAATGAATTTACTAACACCTGGTAAATGCTTTAATCATATCGTGAGACGGGGGAAAACCTGATTGTGGTTGATTCACACACACACACACACACACACATATATATTCATACACATATATTTATATTTATTTATTTTATATTTTAAATAACGTATGAAAATAAAACATAATAATGTATATATAAATGATTACGTATTCGGACAGCAATCCCCCTTTTATACAAGTTTCGTTAAAAACGAAAGAAAAGGTAGTATTTTTTTTTATTTAATCTTTTATAAGTTCTTATGTTTTTGTTTTTGGGACCTAAGTTATTTCGCAACTATCCGAATATTCGTTATGTCCGAGGGCTTTCGTCTATTATTTTAGCCAGGGATGATTTTATTTTTTTAATAAATATATATATATATATATATATATATATATATATATATATATATATTAAATGTACGAATTTTATTTATATTGTCTGCAATTGTGTTGGTAGAGCGCAGTGTGTGTTAAAAGTGATATAATTGGGCTATGGTCATAGATATGCATTTATATATATTATATATATATATATATATATATATATATATATATATATATATATATATAAGAAAGAAAAACAGTAAGATATAAAATCCGGTGTTCTTATAGATATTTTTATTTTTACAAAATAGTGCTCAATGTAAATTTGCAGAGCATTAATATTATAAATTAATTATATATATATATATATATATATATATATATATATATATATATATATATATATATGTATTTAAATTTGTATATACATATATGATACTCGTATATATATATATTTAGTGTAAAGGGAAGCAGATTATTGTTCAAACATATATTGTTAATTATAAGACAACGAATATCTGTTATGTTTTATAATGAGCCTTTCCAAGCGTCGTATAATGGCTTTAGTTTCAGCAGAATATAAACAAAAAAAACCTGTCCAACATTTGGATATTTCTTTATCATATGTGTCGTCGATCCAAAACTTCGACTCACATGAGCCATCATCAGAGTGGCTATAATGACATTATACAGAGATATTAACTGTCCAAGATGGCATCCTTTTTTCTTTACATAGACGTTTTCTATGACGTCCTAAATAGAACCACATTACGATTTTACGACCTGCGTCTGCTATTGCGCTATGCAAACCTCTATATAATCAGAAAAGTTTATCTTTGTCGGTGAACATCTCTGTTGTAATGTCCAAATAATCACCCTAATGTTCAACGACCAATATTCGTTGTATAATATATATATATATATATATATATATATATATATATATATATATATATATATATATATATATATATATCACTCGTGTATCATTTGAAGACGTAATTCTGAAGTTAATTTGACCACAGTAAATTGATATATAGGATGGTCAACGGTATAGCTAAGGCCAGTAGTATGCTAATTTTATATCTGGTGTATAATGCGACCTCCTTTTTAAAAAAATACGTCTTCAAAAGTTGTAAGACACGTGTGTATATGCGGTATATATGTTTCCTTTGACGAAACGGCCTTAACCAATTCTGCTACAAATGCCATTGTTTATTTAAGGAATGCTAACCTTTTCCATTTAAGGAAAAACAGCTAGCAGATATAAATTTGTAGTCTACCTAAGGATTTGATGAACATTTTATTTTTTCCTTTAATTGAAAGCGAAAGGGTGAAGGAAGGAAAACACTCTGGTATATTTATAACAGACATTATATTACTTGGAATTGATTTAATTTTTTTTCTGTATTACTTGAACAACACCCTTTTTAAACCAAGTGAAAACAATTCTTATAAAAATTCATTATTCATTGAAAAACTTTGTCTTAAGACTACAGCGTACTTAATATATCTTATTTATAAAATTCTTTAAAATCTATTCTAATTAGATGATGCCATAGAATAATTACGATTTTATTTTACGATTCAGAGCAGATTTTCGGGAAATGGTTTTTATGTTTGACACAGAGGGATGATGATATAAATTCTCCAACGAGACCTGCTTTTAACTAATATAAATATGAAGCGGCTGAAATTTTAATTTCATGAAATTTCATAAAATTGGGTGCGTTGGGGTAACAGATGTAAAGGAAATATCCAGAAATAAGCAAAATATACTTTAATCTTAACTCTTAATAATCATATAAAAATTTTGACGATAAAATTTTGTTTTCATCAAATCTGAGATATTTTTCTATATGCTATTCTCTTATTTTGCAAAATGTGGATGTAACTGATGTCGTAACACAATGGAACATAATGATATAATCAGGCTGTAAAAATTGCACACTACTTCAAACAAAAAAAAAAGATTAATATGGAAGCCATCCCCCCATTCAAGATTGGAAATAACGATAACATCTAGTGAACTTGATAGACCTATTTTCATGGAAACCGATTTTTAAGAGAAGATATTCATAAATTTCAATCGACAGCTCGGCCCGGTTAATGGATGCTGAATTTTTTCCTAATAAGGAAATAACTAATATTCCAATTAGCAGGCGATTATCAAATATCAAGTCATATTTCCGAAGAAAATGTAATCTGATGTGAGTAAAACAGACATCGGCAAAATTTGCTTGATGCAGATTTTCCATCTTTATATTTTACACTGTTTTTTGACATTTCATTTCCCACGGGAATCTTTAAATAAATGATCAAATAATTTAAGCGTTATGATATCTACTCGCAAATATTTTTCAAAACATTTTTATCATTTGTTTGTGTTTATCTGCTAGGTAACACGTTCTTAATAATTTGGCTTACGTCTATATCACGTTGAAACAGCGGTTTTCGTATGATCTTAAGTAAGGTAAGCAACATCGTATCTGGTCATTACATAGACGGGTGTCCGCTTGGGAATACCAGGCGCTTGTATGTGCAGATGCTCTAATGAATTACTGATCAGAATCGGAGAGTGAAGCCGGGTTATTGATATGCACTTACGCGCAAATGCCCATTGAAAATGTATGAATACCTCTTTTCTCCCTATAGCTATTTGTAGGACTTGTATAAATAAATCATTATTATCTTCCCCAGATTATTAAAATCGTAAAACATTTTTTTGGTTTTATATAACCTACAAAAGATAGATAGACCGTAAAAATAGCTAAACACAAAAAAAACTCAAAAAAAAAAAAAAAATCTAACCTAATAAGTATTATATATTTTTATCTATTAAATCAAACTATTGTTAGATTCTTGCTAGCACAAAACCGGATTTCCAGCACTCTCCGACCTATAGTCCAATACTCTATAAATTTTCACACAAGAATATCTCAACTAACTGAGATAGAATAATCTAGTTGATAAAAGATGATAGATGAGTGAGGTGACCCTGACTGAAATCTGTCGTAAATATTCCCTCATACTGTATGTAGTTCGACCTATGCCACTTGTACACATAAGCTCACCTTTCATTTGTGGCAATGTGTGACCTGAATATGATATTATCTTCCTAAACTCTTACATGAGCTGATATATGTATGCAGATGTGCGTGTATGCATCAAGGTAGGATCTGCTTTTGTCTGCATATAATGTGTTGTCAAGGATTCTTTTCATTCTTCAAATTCAGAAGCTAAACATATTTTCTTTTGACAAATTTATCAAAAAATATTTTATTTATATAATTATATTGTATTCATTTATGAATCGTTCTAATATTTATTTATTTCACCAATTTAAATTATATATTTTTTAATTTCAAATATGATATTTCATATTTTATGACATAGTTCATTATTATGCAAATGTCAAACGCCGTTGCACAAGTTATCGTGAATATATTATGACACGAAAGTGAGTGATTAGTGGTCAATTCTGAAGTATTATTCCCCCGAGATAGTAAAATGTATTTGGCACTAACCACGGAAAACTCATACAAAATATTTTCTTTTACTTAAACCATATTGTCTGATCGATACCACGATACTAAACGATATTTGCTTAGAGTGTTCGCTGCTCGACCAACAAGTATAATTCTTAGATAGTTTTTGGCATTGTAATATTATCTGCATCGCAAAAATCATCTGTCTATAAAATGCTCAATATTTGACAAGAGCAATAATTATTGAATCGGATATAATAAAATTCAGTATTTATCGATGTCAATTCAGAGTTTTGTCATTTTCTCAGTTCATATTTTTTTGTCCAGCTTCCATTGTCACATATGAGAAATGATAATACATAGAAACTGAGCACTTTTTCTTTGTTTATAATATTTAAAGATTGAAAAAAGTTCTTTATGCTACCCCCACCCATATGTAAGTTTGTGTGTGTGTATATGTATTATGCATGTGTCTGCGTGTGCCTGTGTGAGTGTTATGGCTAAAACCGTTAATGGCCCACTGGCGGGCCGCCTATGGCAATGCCAGTGGTCCTCTGGTGGTAACAACCTGCGGACCATTGGTGGGAACCTAGCAGTTCTCCAGTAATAACATTTCCGAGACGAACACGCCGCGGGCCAACAGTGGACCACCAGAGATAAAAGCTAGTGGCATTCCACCCAGTGTCAGATTGGTGGCTTGCTCGTTGGGATATAAATATAGCAATGATATATATACTCGGCCATAGTGATTATATTCGGAAAAAAACTCTGAGAGAGGCAGGGTAATTCTGCCTTGAATCTCCAGATTATTTTTTCCTGTGCCATGCACTTTCGTTTGTAAAATCTATTAGCTATTACATCGTTTATCATCTTCTCAGGAATGCAGTATATCGGACATAATTTCTGAAACTATAGAAATTGTTCTCGCTCTCTCTGTGCATATTAAAGATCTAACATGACAATATTGATAAACTTTCACATCCATAACTCTAAACGTTTAAAATTATAACTTGCGCCTTTGATATACTTTTTACTCTCTTATATATTTTTCTGCTGATCGATCTTAGATTATGATTCTTAAAAAAGTTTTTTGCACATATATAATAATAGTAATAGTATCATAAATATTGATTTACATCCATACTTATTCTACAAGTTATACAGTCCGACAATAGGTCAAAATTTGCTTATAAATGTTATATTAATGTCCTATACTTTTATATAACTTTCTTCTTATATCATAATTTCTGAATTCAAACTTAATATTTAAAATAACCCAAATAACTTAGGGATTCAACATACCAAGAATAACTCTCCACCTCTTCATTTATTAATTTACATAATATGTTAATTGATTACAAACCGAGTAGCAGTAATTCCTGTCTAAATATAAGCAATTAAGCCTTGCCTTTGTTTTAAAGTAACCCCAAATATTTCCAATTACTATTATAACCATCGTTTCAACTTATCCCTCATTCCTCTTTCATCCTCTTATTCCCTCCTATTATCCTATTCTCATCTTTCCCCAACCACTCACTCTTAGGAGGCTAGGAAATGCTGTACCTAAACACTTGACCGTTGTTGTCGAAAATTTTTTTGTATCGAACCATCACTTTAACACCTCAACAATGCTTCAACATACTGCTATCAACAAACACTATTGTTTCACTCTGTCACGCTCTTGTATTAGCTATCTTTTCTTTATACTCCCCTCTTAAAATGTACTATTTTTTCTTTAAACAAATGGAAAAAAGGAAGTGATATCCCACATGCGGCTTGCTTACAAGCAGAATTGTTCATAGACATTTTTGTTCATGAACATTTTTGTCGAGTTGCAACTATGCACCAAAACGAATTTGCGTTTCGTTCCCATAACATTCAGATATATATATATATATATATATATATATATATATATATATATATATATATATATATATATTATGAATTAACTAGTTTAAAATATTTTTCGCTACACATTAATAACCATGTTTCAAAAATGGAAGCTAAAAACATCAAATTTAATTTTGTAATTAAATAAAAAACATTAGTTCCATTTCATCTTCAAGCGAATATTGGAGTAAATATTTTTTTTTAATTTGCTGAGCTTAAAACGCACACAAAAATTCATAATTCACTATTTCCAAGGAGACAGAGAAACCCAATCATTGAGACAAGGGGTGGTAGCGTGTTCATTTTATTACCTGATACAACAAAAGTTAATAAAAATGTGCACGCTAAACATATTTTAAACCAGTTAATTTATAATATTTATGCTCTGTAAATTTACATTGAGCATTGTTTTGTAAAAATAAAAATATCAATAAGAACACCGGATTATATATCTTACTATTCTTTCTTTTTGTTTACACACACACACCCAAATATATATATATATATATATATATATATATATATATATATATATATATATATATATATATATTAAAAATGAATAGGGATAGCAACTCAAAGAATTTTACCCACTAAAAATAATGTTTATAGTGAAAAGAAATTATATCGGATAAAATATCACTTTAAAAATGTACTGTATTTTACGCTTCGGGAACGAATATAGAAGTTAGCATATACAGATATAGTTTCCATAAATAGGTAATTCTATCCTTGCTTTGCCAGATATATTAGAAATGTGAAATAGACTTTAGAAGGAACCAGAAACACAAAACTAAACTGGAAATAAAGGATAAATATCTACTCCTGTTCAAATTCTATTCCATCACTATAATTTTATATACTTATAGTATCATTAATTGCTCATGAAATGTGATTTGAAATAAAAGCGTTTATGTTCAACAATTTTCAACATATTTCCTTCCCAACAATGTGTGATCAGAATATATAAAAAAAATCATCAAACTTATTCGATTTAACCTTTACCAGGAAATGTAATGTAAACCTGGATGCGGGAAATCTCTTTCACGATTTCAACTACGACGACGATAGCAACCATCAAAGACCTCCTGATATTATGTATCCCTCAGTTGGTCTTTCTCCAATGGACATAAAATCAGAAGAACTAGCATTTAACATTTTGGGCGTTGGTGACATGAGCGTGAATATTCGCGTGTCATGAGAGTTATGTTGATGGAGACAATGGCCAACTGATCCAATATTATCCACCGTGTCTAGCACCTCGAGATAAGCGGTGACATTCGCAGAGAGAACATTGGAAAAAAACCAGGTCAACATGACATGGACATATTTGTTTCCAGCTGCCAGGACCAGTGCAGATTAAGTGATCTTAGAATGGATTCACCTGAGTTGATCTCTGGTATCAGCGCAGAAGCACATGTTGTTCAACCTCTCTACCTGACCTATTTCAAGAAGATGAATACATCCGATTTATATATATAGTGTCATCTCATATGTAAGGGTTACCTTTTTATTTCCCCTGTCATCCTGATGCTCTGAATAAGTTCGAAAGATAAATGAGACTAGTAAAATTTGACATTTACCCAGTAACGTTAAGTGACGCTTTTATAACGCTTATAAACCATCTAAGATTAAATGTTGAAAAGTTCTCCGCCTAATCAAGAATCAATTCCATAATATGTTTAGTGTATAAAATTTTGGACCGAGAAGCATTCAGAATATATATATATATATATATATATATATATATATATATATATATATATATAATCAGTTCTCTCAAGAAAGTTAGTAACGACACCGAAATACAAGACGCTACTGGGAATGAGAGAAAATGAAAAAAATATTAGAAAGAACAGGATACACAATCTTAAACAAGAAACAAGAATTCTTAAATCCAAGGATGAGTGCAAACCGGACGAAAGGCGAACTAATCTACTCTCATATATATGTATATATATGTAAGTTTTGTTGAAAACGAGGGACAAGGTACGGTGGCTGAGATTTTTTTAATATAATTTGTCATGTATTCATATAATTCTATTTCAATTCAGGACATAAATTACATAAAATTTTCCCGAATAATTTCCAATCACTTTCGTCTATAACTTTAGTTGTTATAAAGATGAATTTTATTTTACTATTAAATGAATATATGTATTGTTTTATGTATGTATCTGAAGTTATAGGAATGATTCATTTTCCAAACGTCGTACATTAATCGACACCAACATAGACAAAAATATTATATAAAAAGTTTCAAAACTAGGCACAAGATATAATAAGATATTAACAAAAAACATAATACACTTCACCCTCCGCAAAAAACGGCAGTTTTTACTGACTTCCTAAAATTCAAAATTCGAGTGAAATAAAAGCAGCTAGCCAGACAGAATCCTAATTTATTGACATACCGAACACCAGCGACCGTACACTCAGAGCCATAGTAGAAGGACCAGCCTGTCCAGCTAGCAGACGCAGTAACCTAGTAGATACCATACTACAACCATTTACTATATAGACTTAGAGCTACATCAGAGACGGTATCAGTTTCCTTAGCTCCATACCATAAAAATAGATCCAGAAACACAAATGGCAACGTTTATAAGTACAAATAAGTTTACGAATTCCTCGTAGTAAGGAAATATACGCACGCATATATACACGCATGCTGACAGGAACACGCCAAAATAGAAACAGATCCAAGAGCACATAGAGGTCACTAAAACATTAAAAGATTAAATGCCGATAACTACTCGCTGGACAAACCTTAATTGTTTTATGACCCTTCACGCAGAACTCTTCATTGACAATTCTAGAAAGAAAATTCGGATTGCCAACACACAAACAGAATGTCTCATATCGAGAATATTCACATTGAACATGAAGAAAAATTAATTATTTTAATAATATAAAAATCTCCACTTTCACCTGAAGACGGTTGCGAGACCAGACCAGAAACACGTGTCGTGAAATTATGTAAAACAAAGTATAATATTTTTTCTCAATAAATCCACATTACAACCAAAAACGTTTGCGGCACCCCTCTTCTTTTTAATATACATACTTTTCTCTCGTTGGAACCACTACAACATATTTTTTTTTTATATATATATATATATATATATATATATATATATATATATATATATATATATATATATATTATGTGTGTGTGAGTATATGTCGGGTTGTGTGTGAATGGTCGGTTTAAAATAAACCGGGCAGGAAATCGTAGCAACTTATTTTCTACCTCGAAAATGTGTTCTGCAGTCTCAACAGATAACAAGAAAGCTATATTTGCAAAAACTGCCTTGTTAGCTCAAGTGAACCAAGTGCCTATACCAAAAAGTCATATAAAAGCCATAATTATATGTTTAAATTTCTTAATAGTTCGTTATTTATATTGAAAAATTTATAGCCAGATTATATTAATTGGCCTTATATAGGTATTGAGAAATGTAATATAATTCAAGGCCTTTCAGATTTTTATGCCGAAAAACATTACTTTTTTTCATATAGCAGTAAGCATATATATTAATAATCACACACATATGCGCTCACACACGCCTGTGCGTACACACAGAACCATAGTGTTGACGGAAATGTTCTCTTTTATATTTACGTATACTCTATCCTGGATATTGAACACTTTAGCCCATAAGTATAGGATAGCTTAAAACTATATTGTTTTATCTTTTTATTTTGTTTCTTTGTTTGTGTTTGTGCATATATATATATATATATATATATATATATATATATATATATATATATATATATATATATGAGTCCGTCTGTGTATAAATACTAAATTAAATTTCCACATTTACGTTGATAAAATTCCTCAGGGTTCGAAACATGTTATAAAGGTATCCTTTAATACTACTACTATTAATAATTATCATCAAAAGATGTTCCTCTGACAGGAAATTTCAGCAGGTTCGATTACTGTCGGATACACACATTTTTATTAGTATGACATCTCAATGTAGGTTGATTTTTCATTAAGTACCCTCACAGAATAATGATTTTAGTCATATAATACACACGAACACATACGTACACTACGTAGGGAAGTTCCCCGAGGGAGGCCGCGTGCTCTCAGCGCCTATTTGGACTTAATTGAAGTTGAACTCGTACATAGAATTCATCGGAAAAGATACTGAGAAAATGGTCAGTTCTCTGTACAACTCAAGTGCAATACCTGATGCTTCCTGCTCTTTTCTACCTTTACAAGAACCAGATCAAACCAAACATTGATTACTATTAATATATACAGACAAAGACTGCTCGTTCTTTACATTCCATACTCGGTAGAGTCCACAATAGTCTCTGCGTCCTTATGACTGTCACATTATTTCCTATCCAATAACTCCTTTCGCAAGCTACATCGCAAGCTACTCACTTCTCTGTCGCTGTTTATATTTATTTAGACGCTGAGGTCGGAGTGAAAGGACGTCATTTTTTTCATTGCACATGGAAAATGATGTATTTTAAAAATAAAGGCCTTTTTTATTATACTTTTTTTCCTTATAATTTACTTTATTTATTATTATTATTATTTTGTTATATTATCATGCATTTTCAATATTTAATTGTTAATATACATATTATTCTATTTTTCCCAAATAAGTCGGTATACATCGATTCTTTTTAAAATAATATTTTAGCAAGTTTTCTTTATTAAGAATATCTATTATCACTAGGAATTGTTATATTGGAAAATTTTAATGCATATGTTGGTAAGAATAATTCTCTGTATATATATATATATATATATATATATATATATATATAAGGATAATATATTTCTTTTCTATGAAAGATGACGTAATTTTCGAAATTGTAGGAAATGTCTTTCGAGTTGTAAAGTTTGTTTTGTTTATATCCAGTGTTGTCGTTTTCTATCATTTATCACTCAATTTTTTTTTTCATAAAATTTTGCCGATAATTTTATGCTTTTATCCTTTTCTTATTTATTGATTGCAGTAACATATATATATATATATATATATATATATATATATATATATATATATATATATATTGGACAAGGACATACTTTCAAACATTTAGGAAAGCGTTTCAATAAATAACGTTTTTTTTTTTTTTTCTTTTTAACTTGATTTTTGTTATTTGTAGATATTGGTTCAATATTGAATATAATCCTCTATTATTCATCTTTCAAATATTTCTAGGAACAACAATAATAAAAATATTTCAGACTCTTTTCTTATTTATTGATTCGTTGCTATTGACATTAAATTAATAATAACTCAAAAAAAGCGATCCATTTGATAACGAACTGTTCGCTCCGACATCTAGTCAAATATATATATATATATATATATATATATATATATATATATATATATATATATATATATATTTATATGTATATATATATATATATGTATATATATATATATTATATATATATATATATTTATATATATATATATATATATATATATATATATATATATATATATATATATATATATATATATATATATATATATATATATATATATATATATATATATACAAGTTCCTATAATGGTAGAGCGCTTGCTTGTCCTTTGATCTCAAGAGCGAAGCCGTCTGGATTTTCAACACTTGTCGAGCCACACCACGGCGTTTATGACGATGAGGAAGGGCCAAACCGAATGCGACCAACCTCCAAAGACCCCCAAAACGGAATAATCAAAGATCTACACGATCTCAATGAACAAAACGGCACCAGTCGGGCTGAGGTAACCAAGGCGTAACTTAGAAACAAAGCATCCAACAGCCTGATGCCACCAGTTTTGTCAGATCTCGCCTGTCCCAATACCCTTTGAGTGGTGGTTGAAACGCTTCCGGTCAAGTATGATGGCTTCTCCTTCGCGCAGAATTATCCACCAAAATCAAATTTATGCAAATGGCCTCTTCAAACTCTCCTTGACTACTCATCAGGAATAGGCTGGGACTTTTCGTCCTTCTCCGTCACCGCCACCATAGAGCAAAAAAGGAAAAAAATAGCGAGGATGACGATACCGGTGCGAACGGGTGCCGACTATTATAAATCGCGGAATACTATGACGTTTTCAGATGATCTACATTCTTTAGTTCCACCAGTTATAATATTCACTGCCAAGACATTCTGTACAAGACACATTCTTGTGAACTACATTTATTGGTGAGATATAAGTGCCACGTGAGCAGCTTCTTCCCACAAACTGCTGCTTTACGGAAGCAACTGCTAAGTTGATACTTCCAGGATCACTACAACTTCAAGCTATTCAAGTATAGGGTTAACAGTTACCCTCCCCACATATACGCATAAATACTGCATCTTACTCTGTAACCCTCTACCTCAAGTACCTCCTTGACCTTCTATATGGTGAACAGCATCGTAAAAAGATACATAGTTTACTATATCAACGAAATAACGACTTCCATTGAAAGCACATTCGTCTTAGCTTAATAGAAAAGATTATATTGAGATAAAGTATTCCTAAACAATACGCGATTTAATTAATACAAGAAATAATAACAACTTTAAACCTGAAACAGGAATTTACAGAAATATATTTACAATGATCCGAATGATACAGGAATTTAATTAAAGAAAATTTTATGAATATAAAAGAAATATTTTATAGAAAAATTTCACGCAGTGCATTATAATAAAACTGTCCATAAAATCGATTTATTAATGCAGCATTAATTAAACAATAATGTAAATCAAGAAGGCGAAATATATCCGAATGCACAATGTTTCTCAATATACATTTACATTCAGTATTATTCAATAGGTCTCTTTTTTTCCCCTGACACTACAGTTATTATAAGCGGTATATAAAAAACAAAATAAATGATAATAAAACAGAGGCTCGACAAACCTGAATGAAGTCGGGCAGGTAGATAAATCTAGATAAATCGGACACCAAATATTTAAATTTTAGATTTCAACCTAAGTGTCTATGTTTGTTTTCATCGGCATTCGTTTCTTGTACAAGAATTTATCTTTTGAAACATGCTGACACGTCTTGAAATCCTCACAGTATTTTAGTTGAAGTTATCGCTAACATTTTTTGTCGAGATTTACAAACTCTAATTATCGTTCCATTTTGCAAACCACTCGATGAAATTTGAATAAGATGATTTGTAGCGAAAAAATATTTTGAAAAAACCCAACTTTCAAGTTGAAATAAATCTTTAATGCAATTTAATTTCATAGGACTTCATGGGGAACAATATTTTTTTAGGAAATGTAAGTTTTTCCTTTTTAACAGCCAAGAATAAAATCTTAGTATTTCTTACTATTGAGCATGCAACACTCAACTGGATCTGCTTAAATATTTATTTCTGGAGATAAAGTCTAAAATTTTGAAGTCTTGTGATTTGTTTACAGTTCTCGCAAACGCAGGGGGAAGTGGAAACTTGATTCTCGTATATAAAAGCTTAAAGAAAATATATGTCGCAAAATAATGCATTCTTATTAAATAATTATTTGTTATTTTAATCATTAAATTGTTTTTAAAATAGTGACAGTATTTTGTATGTTAAATAATTAAACTTTTAATTCTTACCAAAGATTAATGAAAATTTACTGTACAATCGACGCACGCTAGTAAAACCAACTCTACATTTCACCCCGACATACCTGTTTGAACTTGTACCAAAAATTTAGTTTCGATCGGTCAATGTATGGCTACTTTAGAGTAAGTGAATGACGGATGGACGGACTAACGGAAGTCGCAGAAATATATATATATATATCTCTATATATATATATATATATATAGAGAGAGAGAGAGAGTGAGAGAGAGAAAGAGAGATTTCCTTCATCCATATATCTTTCTGGAGATACGGATTGTCAGAGAGAGAGAGAGAGAGAGAGAGAGGTGGATAGATGAAGTTATAAGGAGAACTTATCAACTTCCATTCCTACTTCCGATGCATCTCACTTTATAAGTTAGTTTTATTTTTTGCCATTCAAAGAAAACTGACGAACATTTTTAGACAAATATTTGCACATTTCTTGTGCCGAATATTTGACGTTATGTATACGAATTTTACTATTTAATACAGTTTAATTTATGTAGTAACCTTTTTATTTAATTTTTTGTTTTTTACAAAAAAAATCACATTATTAGAAAATTTACCGCAACAACAAGAAACATATTGTAATTAATATTATTAAAAATATCGGCAGTGTTTCAAAAACATGTTTTCAACCAAATAATGAAGCGAAAACGAGAACAAAAACCCTCTATTTTAACGACAACAATTTTTGAAAGACGACATTAATGTGAACGTTATTCTCGGTGATTTCAAACTAGTTTTAAAATCTAATATCCATTTATTTTGAACGATACTGTATTTCTAAAATAAAACAGAATACAACTCTTAAGCATGGAATTTTGTTTCGTATCTTCCTAATAATAATAATAATAGTCGTAGTAGTCGTTTTCTTCTCTTTCTTCTCATTATTATTATTATTATTATTATTATTATTATTATTATTAGTAGTAGTAGTAGTAGTAGTAGTAGTGGTAGTAGTAGTGGGAATAGTAGTAGTAATGTTTTATGTTTACAGTTATATGTATAAATTGAAGCACGGTCATGTTTGTGATTTTGATCGAGAATAATTAACGCGTCATAATTTATTTCACACAGGTTTTATTTCTCATAGAATACTATCAGATATATATCATGTAGGTATGTATGTATGCATAATGTGTATTTTGATAGCAAGAACTATTTCAGACATGTTTTGTTGAATAATATCGACAAGCTCTGTCAATCCAATATTTTTTTAAACTTTTCAAATTTGTGAATTACCTGTTTCATTTAATCTGTAAATTTATTAAACTTCATATTTATTCATAAGTTATTTAACTATAAGTGATATATATATATATATATATATATATATATATATATATATATATATATATATATTTATATACATATGCACAAAAATATATATCCAGGTACTTATGCATTCCTTATAGCTGTTAATATCTAACAATAAATTAGTAAGCATTATTATATTGCTATAAATATGGGATAATTTACCCTAAATTATTAAACCCCCGTCCCTAAATAAAAACGATATTTATTGAGATGGCAGTTGGATTTAAAATTTATAATTTCAAAAGATAGAAAATAAAAGAAAAACTTTGATTTAAAATTTATAATTTCTTGATCTGAATTGATGCATATGATTTACATTTATTTAATAATTGTGGCCACATCAGCATATATTGGCGACAAAATTTATTCCAGTAAATATTACTAATATTGTAGCTGATACAGTACGTTTTTCTTCAGCTTTGACTTTTTACAATTATTATATATTTATGAAAACATAAATTCTTTTTATAGCTACTATATATTATGAAAAAATCAAGCAAAACCTATGGAAAGCAGCGTGTCTTATATATTTTCCTAACATTTCACATGAAGCTATATACAATACTTTGTACATAAATATGTATACAATGTCACCAACATTTGGTGAATCATTTTAAAATGAAAACATTTCTTGAGACATGGCGCAAACTAAAATGCCATGTCACCAATATATGGGGAAACGTCAATGTGTTAATAAATATTGATATGACATTTAATCCATATTAACTATCTGTATAGATTCAATATATATACGTGAAAAAAAAACTAAAAAAAAGCACCTACCTGCAAGCATGTTTCTATTTTTGTATATTCAATAATTCATTTTCTTCCTATATGCGAATTATTTGTTCGCAACACGTTACGTATTAGTTCAATATATTTCCTTTGCAGTTCAGTCTTCCCTAAAAGTTCAAGGATATGTGAATGCAATGGATGAACCATATAGAGAAATCATTCTGGGTTTAAACGTATCGTCGTCTTGCGTTCTGTTAAAGAAGAATTTCTGGAGAATTAATGTATTTTATTGTTTAATCCTTTAATTCTTTAGAAATTGCTTACGTTTCGATTCCGAAAGTGAACAGATATGTCTTTCAAGAAAATCAGAACGAGTGAATGTGTTTTAAGTGATAGAGACCATTACTTAACTTTGAGACACTCTGTCCTCGGTCAAAGCACGCTGGATAAAACAGTGTTGCCTTCTGCACGTGGCGGTGGTGCAGGCACAGGCTCGAATTCTACAGAAGGGCACATTGGCTATTTATTTTTCTCAAGTGCGCAGGCAGCTAGAGGAAATAAAGACTGATTAAAAAGCGGTGCATCCACTCAAATGTATCAACTAAAAATAACGTTTGTAGTAATACGGATGTAATTCCTATTTAAATTCTTTCAAACGAATCATTTTATAATTTCCATATTTCCTGTCAAGTTCTGTTGATTGACATTATGATCTACATTCGTAATAATCCTAATTATTTATGGTTTATGGATCATTAACATGATTGGTTGAGTGTGTTAGTAATCTGTCCAAGTTGTATTTTGCAATTCTACAAAAATGAATCTCCTGAGAATATCCAGTATTTTGCCGCTGTCATTTATTTCATTCATCACGCAACCCAGAACATGCTATCATGTGTATGAGTATACTCTAGACAAGCTTTTTCGAGTAGTGGACATCCTCACATACGGCGTATCATAAAGCAGTTCGAAGAAATAAAACGTTCAAGGATTTCTTTAAAGTTGTGTCCGCCGTTTTAGATAAAGATAAGCACACGCGGAATCATACTTTTTGTACTAATGTTTACTCCATACTTTTCGTACTAATGTTTAACCCATGCAATTCCAAGAGGCAATCAAGTTAGAGGGTTACTGTGTGCTACGGATTTGAGTGTAAGAAAGAGCAAGATGTGAAATTCATGAAGTTATGCAGGAAAGATTAAAGTTATTCCTAACCTTGAAGAGTTCAATAATGTTTTCGCTGCAAATGCATCCTGGTGGGAGTCTTTTCCCACAAATCCGTAAGAGTGGAATATGAACGGGATAGGGCTGATTCAAAGTTGTGTATAAAGCGTGGCAGAATCTTATTTGTAAATTTCAGTGCTAGAGGGAAAAGGCAATATAGCGTGTAAATAATTTACCGTAGAAGCAAAAATATAGCAGCTAGTAATATTTCGTCTATGGGAAAGGGTGTTGGAGTTTGGAAAATAATTCTTCACCCGCATCACTATTTTGAACCCTACCAAAACAGGCAAATGAGTACTAGACAGCTGCAGCCCGGATATGGCATTAATACACTATTTTTTATTCTGATTTGTCTCTTGTAAATATACAGTCTAGTAGCGAGTAGGTAGGTACTTACTGAATCGGTACGACTCTTGGTTAGAAATTGAGTAATGTTGATTTTTCTTTCCTTTCAAAAAATATTTTTCTCTCAAAAAATATTGAAGTCGTAGTTTAACACTATCACTGATTCCAATGTGATTAACAGACTACTATGTGTCATTTTTATTTTATTTTATTCATTTGACTATAGACTAAATTGTTTAAATGAAAAATATATTTTCCAAAGGAAAAAAAAATAATTTCTTATTTCTTAGACAAATCTCTTCCTTATAGAAATGTTTTAAAATGCTGAAAACATTAGCTTGTATTAAATCCAAGAAATATGGTACTTAGTCAATGCTATGCTTGTGGTTAAGTGTGAGAATATGAGTGAAGAATTGAGATTGAAAAGAGACCAGCACAATTTAATGGCACTTTATTAGTTTAATAAAATTACTCGTATCATTTAGAAAGCATGGTAGAAAAGAGATCCCTCACCAGAACAAACGGGAAAAAGAAACCTATTATTTGCATGAAAAAAGTACCGTATGGTCATATAATCTTAGCAGTCTGAAGCCTAGAGACTTAATATCAAAGGGCCTAGAGACAAGGTGTATAATATATTTAACACTTTCATATGACTTTCTTACACATGCTGTCATAATGCATTGTAGACTCTAAATAACCCTTCAGTAATTTTAAACACCCGTTATCCTCAGCATGTCTCAAAGTGTTCCATTTTCTTCTACTCGTGAGAATGTGGAATTTGGAGGGGCCTCACGTGGGCCACTCTTAATCTAAATCCAGCCCTGCTCTAAAGTAGAACATGGTCAAGACGCTTTAGCTTTTAAATACATTATTAGCAGGGGAACTACTCCATAGCATGTACTTACCGTGCTCAAGACTAAATCATCATCTTTTACTTCATCACAATATTCCTTAGTTTATATGTACTCCCACAAAAAATATATAATCTCATCGGCAGTATTATTTTATTCTGGCTGTTATTGGAAATATTATTTTTATTTTTCTTATATTTTTCATCATCACTCTTAATCTTATCACATATTTATATTTTTCATGATTAATAACATTTACAGATATTATTATTATCCTCGTTATCTTCATCATGACTGTAAAGATTTCTATATATTATAAGTAATAATATTGCATTAATTCATTTTCTTTATGTGAACACTGATTTCTCTGGGATTTCGTGATGTCGTAAGAGCTTATAAAAGAGAACAAAAACTGGCAAAAGACCATTCTCTAAAGATAGAGTAAAATATTTGTAATTCATTTGTGGAATTCCCGTCCGGTTCCATGCTTTCCGGACAATTTTAATCTGCAAAAGATTTAAACGCAATATCAATCACTATCTACTGTCTGCTTGATTACTCTTTCCTCTTCCGGTTAATTCTAAATATATTGTTCCTTATTTTTTAATAACCTGTCACCACCTTGAGTCTTAGTGGCTATACTGCCTTGCATGGGATGATGCCGAGTGATAAAATATGTATTGTATGTATGGTTTAAGAACACCTACATAAGAGTCTTCCAGATGTACCGGATACGTAATTATGCTATTAAGAATGAAACATTTCGACTTCATGACTTCATATTATAATATAACTTTTATTAATATCATTGATAAAAATTTAATTAGATTTTAATACCAGGGATATTTGTTCGATCAGTCTCATAATCAAGGGTCAGCAAGTATACCGACGCTTACAATATTTTAGTCAATATTTTCACAGATTGCAGTAATATCGTCCGAATACTCTAAAGTCTGTATTGCATTTTAAATTCATTTAATCTTTATTCTAATACATTTTATATTTCACAGTTGTATCTTCTTTATTCTTTTTCTTCTTCTTCTTCTTCTTCTTCTTATTATTATTATTTGATTTTTGTTGTATATTCATTTATTTCCCGGTCCCAACCAGAGATCTAAGGTCAGAAATGATATCATCACATTTTACACTGAGCATTTTTCGAATAAAAAGTAAGAAAAAAAACACAAACAATTTATATCGAAAAAAACAAAAAAACACTTTTTAAGGTGTGAGTTGTAACGTGGGTATATTTTTTGTATTTATTTAAGGATACCGTCGATGAATCTAACACAACCATTTTCAATCAATCCGAGTGCTTCAACTACGACTGGAATTGTTGATGTCTTCACGTGTCACAATTTTGAGATTTAGATTTCAAGATTCTTGTAATTTGATTGTGATTTGAAGATCTCCAAAGATACATTACGGTTTGCACGGAGAATGTTTATTGTTGTTGATATTATTATTATTATTATTATTGTCATCATCATCATCATTCGATTTCTGCTATGGACACACTACCTACCAAGTCTGCGGAAAGACCTAAGGCAGGTCGTGGTGTGTTGTTATGGCCACATTTCATGTTAATTTTTTTTTTTTTTTTTCTCCGATGAAGTTGCTAGCGTTACATAGACAAAGTTCTCCTTAGTGTGTGTGCTGTACTTAATAAGACAATTTTCTGTATGTCTCTTAAGCTGGGGTTTCCAGGGATTCTTTCAATGTGTTGTTTTGTTCCATTTTTTATAATTCCAAGTGCACCTATTACCACTGGTATTATTCTTGTTTTCAATTTCCACATTTTTTCTATTTCAATTTCCAGGTCTTTGTATTTTGATAGTTTTTCAAATTCCTTCTGCTTGCTTATTTACGAGCTCCCTTCAAGTTTCAACCTCAAGAGACTAAAAGTCAACAAATCATTATTGTTGCTACAGTTGGTTGGATATGTTTCAAATATTTCCACCATCAATTGTCTGATGCAGTATGATTGTGTGCGTATAGTAGTAAAAAACTACTATTAAAATATGTAAGTACATGATGAGAAAATATGATTTATAGTCAATATGTGTAAAAAGTATTAAATAGAGAGTCTGAAAAATTAAACTTGTATCACAGGCGTAAATTTATCTAAACTGGCAGTGGCCCCGGCAAAATCTGAAAAAATCATTTCAAAATATGCAACATTCGGTGAATATGTGAGAATAGTCCTGAAAATTCTACTAGGATAGGTTCATCACCTGTTACATTAATTTACAAAAGGTGTGAAGTCTGTATATTTTGTATTTTAGTCAAACTCGATTCAACATGTAGTTGAGAAACATGTATAAAGAATGTTCTGATATGATTGTTGTGCTATAATAACAATTGTATTTGGTATTATCTGAGTATTTGAAATGTTAAAACATTTTCCACAATAGTGTGTGTAATCGCAGTGTCCAAACAATTTTTCCAGCAAATCGTTTACAATTATGTCCGAGGTATTGTTTACATTGTTTTGTCTGTTTGCATTTAACAATTCCACTGCGGTTGGGAGTAAATAGGGCATACCTCAAAATCATCAAAGACGTCACGTTCAGAGAGAATTTATTCCCGACACATAGTGAGGCATTACAATTTGCAGCGTGTGTAAAAATATATGTGCTTCAGTTGGCCCTATGAAATTTCACTAAAACTATTAGGAGGCGTCCAACGTTACCAAATATGCGCAAGAGGATGTACGGCCCTAACAGGATTAAAAGTCACATCCGCCCTAATAATTTTGGGGGTCAAATATGCGATGGCATTTCTCGAAATTGAGTCGCATCCGTCATATTATTATTATTTTATTGATTTCTTGTGTATACCCATTAATATACGGAACGCATCTAGGCACCTATTCTTGTACGGATAATTCATATAAGATTTCTTTTATTTCTCGCTTTAATCTTGCCTTACAAGATGGCTCTTTTGTATGCTGTTTTATCTTGTCATTGTCTTGATACCAAGCTTCTCAGCAACTGAGAAGCTTGGTGTCAAGCTGTTAAGTATATGATATTTTTTACTTACGTGACAATTCCAAGTTTTTTAACGTTAACAATATTTGCAGTGCAGCGTTGTATATTTGCACAATATGTTTATTAGCTTTGATATAGGCTCTTTTTTTGGATTTAGTCACTGTCTATGTGTGACAGTTACTCTACCGAGTACTTAAATGATGAGGTTTTCACGTCGGGGATTTCACCTCTGTTGTTTTCTAGGATTTCTGCCCTAATGTCCTTTGATACATCTTAAGTAACCTAATCTGGACAACAGTAGTTTACCCCGGAAGTAGATTCTTCAGTTTTACTTCCTGAGAGGTTATTATTTCGTATCTCATTTATTTTAGATTTACTTCATTCTTTGTCATGTTATTTATTTCCAGTCTCATCTCTTTAGTGTTTGAGTGACGTCTTATTGTATTCTATCGTATTTATTTTTATATTATCTATTTTCGTATTTGACGCAGGATGTCACTGCGGACATTGACAAAAATGATTGGGTTGAAATAATGTCTTATACCAGTTCCAATCATAGTTATCCATAGCTTTTACATATGTTTCTCTATATTATTATTATTATTATTATTATTATTTCCTTTGATTTCTTTTGTATTCACATGTTTACATGGTCAGAAATAGCTTCATGTCATTAGCCACTCATATTTTTGGTGATAAAATCAAATAAACCAAAAACATACAAACAAAATAAAATCTCAGATCAGACATATTTAACATAGATAAATCTCTTCGTAATAAGTGAAATGTCCTTGTGAGTACAATGTTTTGCAATTCTTTAAGACATGACCTACCAGGAAATTATTTAATGTGTATATCGGAAACATTTCCAATCAATCCAACGGTTCAAAATACAACTGGAATTATTGATGTCTTCATGTGCCACTTTCTTCAAATTTCCACTTCAATATCCTTGTATTTTGATAGCTTTTGAAGTTCTTCAAATATACAGTACAATCGGTAGGGACTGTCATGTCAATGATAAAGTACATTTTGTTCTTGTGGCCTTTGATCACGATGTCTAGGTGTTTAGCGTTTTTGGTTCTGCATGGGTGTATTTTAAAGTACCATAAAATTGTTAAAGTTCCTATCTCTGTAATCCGGTCTGGGAGATGTTCTTACGAAATTCTAGTAGTTTCCTTCCCATAAAAGTTGAATATTTACCAGTGCAGATATTGACTCAATCTATCATGCTGAGATTTATATTCAGTTGATGCTAACACTGTGAAACCTGATACAAGATGGCCAATTGTTTCTGGATATTTATCACAGAATTTGCATTTGACATTCAACACAATTATTCAGTGTGTGTATTCGGATATTCTAGTTACCAAACATTAATCCTGTGCAACAAGAATAAAATCTTCTTCTTCTTCTTCTTCTTCTTCTTTATAGATATCTCGGGTAGTAAGCGGAATTTCTTCTAATACAAAAGTGAAAGGAAACTCGTACGTATTATACATTGGTTTTAGTTCAGTCTTGTATCTCATGTGTATGCAAACAGAACAAAATAGAGCTATACATGCATTTGAGCGTTAACACCACGTGTGTGATGTTTAAAACCGGA
>CAHIKZ030000136.1:3912500-3940000 GCA_903632075.3 Acanthosepion pharaonis
TGAAGATTGTTCACAGACAAAACTCGAGCAACACTTGATAGGCCAGGTAGATGGTGCAAAGGCTGGGGTAATGAACGGACAGAATCGCCATCAGCATTTGAGACACCAACAAGGCGGTGGAGGTATAATGATCTGGGGTGGTATTATTTAAAAACATTAGTGTGTCCATGGAGAGTACCAGATGGCGTCAAAATGACTGCTGATTCATACATAGTGTTTATGAAGGAGCATCTTGAACTGTGGATGAAAAGGCAAAGAGTTGCCTTCAGAAGGGCCATTGTTTTAATGCAAGATAACGCTCCCTCACATGCTGCTCACAGGACTACTGAATATTTGAAACAGTTAGGCATGGTTGGACCTCGAAAAATGTAGTGGACAGCAAATTCTCCGGATTTGAACCCAATCAAAATCTTTGGAGCATCATGAAGCGAAAACTGTACACCAATGGACGACAATTTAGGAGCAACGCTGAGTTGTGGAAAGCAATTCTTGACATATCTCGCGGCATTACAGCAGATAATATACTACAATTAACAAATTCTATGGATCTTCGACTTCTTCAAGTAATTTCAAAAGAGGGAAATCACATTCCCTATTATTTTTTTTAAAACTGTGCCTTTGTTTGTATCTGTTATTATTTGTTTGATTATCTTATTTATTAGCTTTTTTTTATCATAAATATTCACTGCAACATTAATAAACGTTTTGATTGCTCAATTCTGGGAGTTTTACTAAACGTTTCTAATAATTTGGCACGCTCAAATCACCGTGCTGATAACAAATATGGCGCCAGTTTGTTTACATTGCGCAGATCAGTACGAAAATTTCAGTGATTGTGCAGGTTACTGTTGCCAACATTGTGTGAAAATTTTGTGTGAAATGATTGGACGGTGTTTGAAATATTAGAAAAAAAGTTATTTAGATAATAATTTGGCACGCAGTGTATAGTTAATATAGGTATAGAAAATAGTGAGGATATAACAATAAAGATGTGTTACATCTTTCTCTTTAATGAAAATTTCGGTGACGATCGAACCAGCCATAATGACAATATTACTGAAGTCAACGAGAGTATGTAGGAAAGACCCGGTGAATAGAGTAGACTTGCTATCACTTGTAAACTGTTACATCCAATGTGATAACGAAATGAGTACAAATATAACATCAGAAACAAATACGAATTCTTTTAAATTAAAAAGAAGTTCTGATAATATTATACTTGTGATTTAATCAGAAAAATGGTTGTGTTATTCGCTAATGGAACATCAAAAACAAAAATCTATTATCCCCCTTACAATATTCTTGCTATTTTTAACGAACAAATAAGACTTAATTGAAAAGAAAGTCGTGACATTAGAAAAAACAAGGAAAGTGTAAATTACTCACCGAAGCAGATACCTTTTAATTTTTTTCTTATTCCTTACATATAAATATAAAATTGTTTAATTTCCAACCATCTGTCAAATCATTTTCTTTTTCCGAATTTCTGTTTGGCTTTAATGAAAAACTTTTTCGTTCTAAAAGATTGTCAGCTATTACTTGTGTATAATTTGGCACGGTTGTATTTTTAGATAAAGGAAAATCAAAGTTAAATGATTGTAGAACGTTTTATTAATTACAGGTATTTGATATTTATTTTTATGTGCAGTCCCTTTAGTTTACTATAAGTGGGATGGATATGTTTTTCTTTCACCACAAAATATCTTCAGAAAGTTTCAGTTAATGACAAAGGGAAAACTTTAATATATTCATGATTTTAATACATATATATTATTGCAAATACCACTCCCTTTCTCTCTCTTTCACTCTCTCTCTCTCTCTCTATATATATATATATATATATATATATATATATATATATATATACAGAGAGAGAGAGACTATATTCAGCGGGATGTTTTATCTATGTATATATTTGAATTTACACATATATGAGTATCTATATGTTTGATAGTTAATAGAATAGTATATAATTAAATGTTATTTATTATGTTCAAGAACTTTAAAGAAAAAGAAGCTTAATTACTTATACTTTTTATTAAAAGTTTAGAATTTACGATACTCTTGAAAGTTCCAAGCATCTATCAATTTTTTAATATTCTTGAGGAACCATGAAACATGTTATTTCTAAATTTAATGTATCATAATCTATTAGGGATTGTATTTATTCTAAATATTTTTCAGGCTCAAATATATATATATATTTGTTGGTTCGTTGATTTTTAGCGGCATATCAATCATTATAGATTATTTAATGCTGATATCTAAATATTCTGGTCACAATTTTATTGCTTTGTTTTAATGTTTTGAATAGAATGGAAAGGCTTCAATATTACATAAGGTATTGTTTATTATTTTACTATAAATATGTATTTTTTTTTATTTTTAATATGAAAATTTATTGTTGGTATTTTTACGATAAAATATATTTTTAAACACACAGATATTGAGAGAGAGAGAGAGAGAGAGGGACTGACAGTGAGATATGGAAGGATATTTGTATCTGGATGGACACACACGCAAACACACAGAGAACACACATATACATACACAGAGAACCTCCCACCCACCCTATATATATATATATATATATATATATATATATATATATATGAATATACAAATGTGGACCGATGAATAATGCATATATATATATATATATATATATATATATATATATATGTGTGTGTGTGTGTGTGTGTGTATGTTTATGTGTTTGCGTGTCCCTTTATCTCTCTTTCTCTGTAACGATATTTTCTTGTGCGCGACTGATTATGTCAGGCCTGATTTACTATTACATCACTCCCGTTTTTAATGCAAGTCTAAACTTATTTGAAATATATACGTTATATATATATATATATATGTGTGTGTGTGTGTGTGTGTGTGTGTGTGTGTGTGTGTGTGTGTGTGTGAAAAGTGTATATAAATATAAACAAATATACATATGTATAATTATTTATATATTATATGCGCGGTACTTATTAGAAAGCGCTCAATATCAGAGATAGAGCTAACATATTTGGTTGGATATATGTGCGTTTGTGACCCTGAGTTTCACGCTTTAGCGATCGTTAGACAAACTGATTAATGTTTTAAAAAATTTGGGTTTATGTAGATTGCGTGTATTGGTGTTATTGTGGAAGTGGTGGGGGAAATTTCGTCGTTTTGTCATTCATCGTACTAACGCAAACATCGATGTATGCAGACACATATACATACTTGGTCGTCCGTCGGGACTCATACATATATAAACATATGTGGGCGGTTTCGGCTATGACACATGCATGTATACGGGTGGTGTTATATCTATACATACGCATTTGTATGTTGAAATGTTGAAATCTAAACATTGGAAGTGTGGCGGAAATGTCTCGTTGATATGTACATGCCATATATATTTTCCAACTGGAAAATATTTCCTCGCATGTATGTATATGCGTGTGGTGGGGTTTGTGTAAGATTATGATAGGTAAAGATTATTAGTATTTATATTTATTTTTAAATTTAAAAAAAAAATAGGGCTTTATTTGTTATATCTAAAGCTGGTTATTTGTTTGTTTTTGGTGACTGTGTATATGTAACAGGTAGAAATTTGTAATCCGTATTGGTTAATTTATGTGGTGATGTTTAGTTTAATATTCAATGTGCTGGGTGAGAGGGTAGTTCAATTTAATAACGGGTTTATATGGTATGATGTGATAGTAATGTTTCAAGGGATTAGAGACAATGATAGTTAGCTAATAGTTATTGTAAATTGGTAGAAATTGTAAATTGGTAGAAATGATTAGTAACGGTGGTGGGAGAATGATAAAACCATGAATGTAGTTATAGTGGTGGTAGCTTGAACTAAAAAGTGGTTGTTGGTATTTTATTTTTGTTTTATTTTGTTATATGTATTGATTTATTTTGGTATAAATCCTGATAATAGGTATTCTGTGTAAAATTATGGTAGTTGGAGATTGCTATAATTTTTAATTTTTAATTACAAAATTATTATTGTTATTATATTAAAGCTGCCTGGTAATAGGTGTTTATTCTCATGGTTACTTATGGAAATTATATCTGATTATATTGTATTAAGGTATTAAATATTCTGGGAGTGTAATAAAGATTGTAGTGGATTTATATGTTTATAGTGGGTGTGATGTGTATGTGAGGGTGCTGTGCGTTGGTGGTAATGATAATATTGTTAGTTAAAATGTATTGTAGTAAAAGTGATTACTAATGGTGGTGCAATTATAATAATGATAGATGCAATTATTTTGATGGTATCTTGAAATTAAATTGTGATTGTTGGTGGTTTGTCTGTTTTATCCGTTTGGTATGAATTCGGATAATAGGTACTTGTTCTCATGGCTACAATTGGAGATTATCTCTGATGTTTTGTTTAGTAAGTTCTTTTGCGGTTTGTGTGATATTATCGCTACTTTTTCGTGTAGGCAAAGTAGGCATTTATTCGTAATGTTGTTGTAGGCAGGGTCTTTTTTCAATATTTCCCAACTTATTGTTGGTGTAATGTTTTTGTCTTTTTGCTGCCATACGTATGTAGAAAGTGTTGTGCTGTTCTAATATTTCCTGTTGTTGAATGAAAGACTGTGATTGTTATTCCTCATCTTGAATGGGCCTTCGGTGGCACCGATGTAGTGCATATTGTTGTTGTTTGTACTTACCTTGGCCATGTATATTGTGTTCGTAAGTTGGCAATTTCCCTGGAATGGACATGTTGTTCTGTTTCTGCAGTTGCATATTGGATCCATGGTTACATTTTTGTAGGTTGTCATTTTTTTGTTGTGGCTTTTAATTATTTCTGTTATGATTTTGTACAGCTGTAGCTGATCTTTACGTTATTTTGTTAAATATTTTTGATAATTTGTTTTCTTCAGTGAAGTGTTTTTCTATTAAGTTTAGGAATATTTTGCCTATGTTCGTTTTAACAGTTTTGTTATATGGTGGATTAAACCAGATAATGCTTCTCTTTCTGTTTCTATTTTTTGGCTGTGGAGGTATATATTGTAGTTGTTGTGTGTAACCACTTGCTTTTAGTGCTTCGTTGTATGGTGCTTTTTACTATTGAAAATGTGTATGTTAGATGAGTTCTCAGATAGTCTGCGGCTGATTGATTTTGGTTTTTGTTTGATGATAGAAGGTGGATGGTTGGAGGATGTGTGTACGTAAGTTGGGGTGTCATTTTCTTTTTTGTATGGTTCATACGTGTTGTTGATCAGGTTAAGAGTGACGTCAAGGAAGTTTACTATTGCTGTGCCTGTATTTATCTCTATTTTGAATCAATGTTTTTTAGGGCGTTCACTATTTTCTTCCTGAATTTGTCTACTTTGGGGCCATTGGATTCCCTTATTAAGATAAGACCGTCATCTCTGTATAATCCTGTGTCCTTTCTCTCCAGGATTCTGGCCAGGTATGATAGGATGAGTATGCCTAATAATTCGCATATTTCTGCTCCATCGTAGCTGCCCATTGTTACGTCAAACAGGTTGTGGTTTTGTTTCTTTGCCCATGGTTCATTGTTGTGGAACAGCAGGGATTTGCGGCAATGCTTGATTATTTTTATATCATCGTCCGTGAGTTTTTACATTTAGCTGTGCCAGTTGTATGGCTTCATTTAATATGCTGTCTGTAATGGAAGGATAAAAATCCACAATGTCAAATTGGATGAAAGTGGATTTATTCTTGTTGTCTATCGTTTTAAACCACTCTATGACGGATTTAGTGTTCTTCCACTGGTTGAGACCTAATTTTTCTCTTAGTGTGGTGTTGATATTTTTTAGAATCTTCTTACTAATTTTTCCTATCTCGCTCTTCGCCGGGTTAATTAGTCTGAATGTGGGTTTTTCTATGAAGCTGGCTTTGTGGTCCTTTGCCGTGATGAAAGCATGTTGTTCAGCTAGTTTTTTTATTCTTTCATCTATATTCAATTCGGTGGTTATGTTTTTGGCTTCTTGGTTTATGATGTTTATTGTGTTCATGTTTGTTTTATTGTATAGTTGTGTGATTTTGTTGGTTAAGAGTTGATTGTAGGCTGTAGGTTCTATAGTATATATGTTTGTGGTTTTGTCAGCCAAAATGAATACCTTGTTGGAGTTGATTATTTTTTTCCTGTCGTCTATGATATTTTTCTGGAAATTGTCCAAGTGTCTTTTGAATTTCAAGGTTCTAACTATATTTATCATGTCCTCTTCGAATTTTAACATTTTCTTGCATATTGGTGGACACTTTTTTGTATTAAAGTTGAATGTCTCGGGTTTTTCAGTTGTTTGGGTTTTTTGGGTCGTTGAGGGAGAAATATGCCTTCCATCTCATTCGTCTTATTAGACTTTCGATTTTCTCTGTTAGTTGGAGTTTGTATGAAGCTTGGGTAGGTATGTGGATGTTTTTCAGTGAGTATCGTAGGTCAAATTTATACATTTTCGTTAAAAGAATAGCGCGAGTGCTCAACCCGTGGGAGGTGGAGCGAAATATATGTGAAAAGTGTATATAAATATAAACAAATATACATACGTATAATTATTTATATATTATATGCGCGGTACTTATTAGAAAGCGCTCAATATCAGAGATAGAGCTAACATATTTAAATTCAATTTAATTTCAATATACCATGAAAATAATTTAATTTCAATTTAATTTCAAGATACCATCAAAATAATTGCATCTATCATTATTATAATTGCACCGCCATTAGTAATCACTTTTACTACAATACCTTTTAACTAACAATATTATCATTACCACCAACGCACAGCACCATCACGTACACATCACACCCACTATTAACATATAAATCCACTACAATCATTATTACTCCCCCAGAATATTTAATACCTTAATACAATATGATCAGATATAATTTCCATATGTAACCATGAGAATAAACACCTATTACCAGGCAGCATTAATATAATAACAATAATAATTTTTTAATTAACAATTAAAAATTATAGCAATCTCCAACTACCATAATTTTACACAGAATACCTATTATCAGGATTTATACTAAAATAAATTAATACATATAACAAAATAAAACAAAAATAAAACAAAAATAAAACACCAACAACCACTTTTTAGTTCAAGCTACCACCACTATAACTACATTCATGGTTTTATCATTCTCCCACCACCGTTACTAATCATTTCTACCAATTTACAATTTCTACGAATTTACAATAACTATTAGCTAACTATCATTGACTCCAATCCCTTGAAACATTACTATCACATCATACCATATAAACCTGTTATTAAATTGAACTACCCTCTCACCCAGCACATTGAATATTAAACTAAACATCACCATATAAGGATTACAAATTTCTACCTGTTACATATACACAGTCACCAAAAACAAACAAATAACCAGCTTTAGATATAACAAATAAAGCCCCATTTTGTTTTTCAAAAATTTAAAAATAAATATAAATAATAATAATCTTTTACCTATCATAATCTTACAAACCCCACACACGCATATACATACATGCGAGGAAATATTTTCAGCTGGAAAATACATATGACATGTACACATCAACGAGACATTTCCATAAACTTCCAATGTTTAGATTTCAACATTTCAACATACAAATGCGTATGTATAGATATAACACCACCCGTATACATACATGTGTCATAGCAGAAACTGCCCACATATGTTTATATATGTATGAGTCCCGACGGACGAACAAGTATGTATATGTGTCTGCATCCATCGATGTTTGCGTTAGTACGATGAATGACAAAACGACGAAATTTCCCCCACCACTTCCACAATAACACCAATACACGTAATCTACATAAACCCACATTTTCAAAACATTAATCAGTTTGTCTGACGATCGCTAAAGCGTGAAACCCAGGGTCACAAACTCACATCTATCCAACCAAATATGTTAGCTCTATCTCTGATATTGAGCGCTTTCTAATAAGTACCGCGCATATAATATATAAATAATTATACATATGTATATTTGTTTATATTTATATACACTTTTCACATATATTTCGCTCCCCCCAAGGGTTGAGCACTCGCGCTATTCTTTTAACGAAAATGGATAAATTTGACCTACGATACTCACTGAAAAACATCCCCATACCTACCCAAGCTTCATACAAACTCCAACTAACAGAGAAAATCGAAAGTCTAATAAGACGAATGAGATGGAAGGCATATTTCTCCCTCATCGATCCAAAAAACCAAACAACTGAAAAACCCGAGACATTCAACTTTAATACAAAAAAGTGTCCACCAATATGCAAGAAAATGTTAAAATTCGAAGAGGACATGATAAATATAGTTAGAACCTTGAAATTCAAAAGACACTTGGACAATTTCCAGAAAAATATCATAGACGACAGGAAAAAAATTATCAACTCCAACAAGGTATTCATTTTGGCTGACAAAACCACAAACATATATACTATAGAACCTACAGCCTACAATCAAATCTTAACCAACAAAATCACACAACTATACAATAAAACAAACATGAACACAATAAACATCATAAACCAAGAAGCCAAAAACATAGCCACCAAATTGAATATAGATGAAAGAGTAAACAAACTAGCTGAACAACATGCTTTCATCAGACAAAGGACCACATAGCTAGCTTCATAGAAAAACCCACATTCAGACTAATTAACCCGGCGAAGAGCGAGATAGGAAAAATTAGTAAGAAGATTCTAAAAAATATCAACACCACCCTAAGTGTAAAATTAGGTCTCAACCAGTGGAAGAACACCAAAGCCGTCATAGAGTGATTTAAAACGATAGACAACAAGAATAAATCCACTTTCATCCAATTTGACATTGTGGATTTTTATCCTTCCATTACAGACAGCATATTAAATGAAGCCATACAACTGGCACAGCTAAATGTAAAACTCACGGACGGTGATATAAAAATAATCAAGCATTGCCGCAAATCCCTGCTGTTCCACAACAATGAACCATGGGCAAAGAAACAAAACCACAACCTGTTTGACGTAACAATGGGCAGCTACGATGGAGCAGAAATATGCGAATTACTAGGCATACTCATCCTATCATACCTGGCCAGAATCCTGGAGAGAAAGGACACAGGATTATACAGAGATGACGGTCTTATCTTAATAAGGGAATCCAATGGCCCCAAAGTAGACAAATTCAGGAAGAAAATAGTGAACGCCCTAAAAACATTGGATTCAAAATAGAGATAAATACAGGCACAGCAATAGTAAACTTCCTTGACGTCACTCTTAACCTGATCAACAACACGTATGAACCATACAAAAAAGAAAATGACACCCCCAACTTACGTACACACATCCTCCAACCATCCACCTTCTATCATCAAACAAAAACCAAAATCAATCAGCCGCAGACTATCTGAGAACTCATCTAACATACACATTTTCAATAGTAAAAAAGCACCATACAACGAATCTTAATATGTTTACTGTAATGATATGCACATATTATTTCGACGCGGATTATATTTTAATATTATTTTGATTTATATACTTTATAATTTTTGGTATCATTTTGATTATATTCTTATATGTTGTTCACGCATTTCATCAATGTGTGAATGTATCTAGTCCTATTCATATTTCATCAAGGTATATATATTCATCACATACTATGTGCTAAATTGTTACTTCTTAAAAATTACTGTTCTCTGATTTTTTAAGCCAAAATAATTTTTTCTATTTCCTATGTGATAAAATATTTGGAAGAAATTTCCCTTGTTTTATAGTTAACAACCTTTGTAGAACTCTTTCGTTTGTAGAAGGCTATACATAGTCAAAACGCTGGCGTCAATTATTCTAAGCAGAATAAAGTTCGGTGATAATCGTGACATCAGCCAGCTTCCCATGTTGCAGTCCAATCTTTACTAAGATGAAAAAAAACTGTTATGAAGGAAAATATTTGAGCCAAAACTAAGAAAAAAAAAGATCCGCCTGATAAGCTATCTGAAAATAATAATGACACGGAATTAGTGATGGATGCCGAAGATGGCCAACATTTTGGTGAAAAGTCGTTTTCTAACTAAAGTATGGTGTCCTCAAATAATGAAAATTTGGTAAAACCCAGGATCACAGATAAAGGTAAGGTTGCCGAGAATGGTAAAAAAATGCTACAAAAGAGAACCAGAAAAGTGACGACAACGGAAACAAAGACGAAAATGTAGCGATCGAAGAGACGCCCACCTGCTGGACGTCTCCACCAAAATGTTAAATCAACATAATGGAATTCTTGGAGAAAGCCAACAGCTAAGTAAATCTCATCACAGCAGTCCCCGTGGAAATTAAGAAGGTCGAAATATAAGTGTGTTATTCTTTGTGTTTGACAAGCGTTCGCGCAACATTTGTCGTTCCACAAATGACACTATTATCAAAATCTTGAATTCTCTTGGCGTCAAAGCTTAGAGGTCATCAAAGGGAAGGGCGTTTTTTTTTGTCTGGGACGTACAATTAGCCACGCCTGCCGATTATGAAGCAGCAACCACAAGAGTCCTAACAACCGTATTCCTAATTCTGCGGAATGAATATAAAGGCAGCCGGAGGAACAACGTTTCAGTATATGAGATTCCTCTTCAGATCATCGATGACTTGGCTGACTATCTGTACCAATTTCGAGAGATACTCAGTGCTTCCTCTGACGATCTGACCGGGGGGGTGGAGTTTTGAGATCATGATTGCTAGGAAGCCCTTCATCTCCATCCCCAACGGTCTGGATGTATAGAGCCAGAAAATACCGACAATCGTCACCGGGCGTAGACCAACATGCTGGAAGTGTGGACAAGACTGGTCCCCTGTCCCCATCCTGCACAGGCCTCTGATGTTCTGTCCTCCACCCAACCAAATCCCCCATTGGTCAAGTCTTTTGTTTCTGTCTCGCCTGTAATGGGCATGCCTGCGATCAGGACCGGTATGAATAATCCCTCGGTTGAGTCAAACTCTTAGCCCTCCTTTCCCCGAGGAGCCTTTTCCCGCCGCGTCTCCAGCTTTTAAACAGCAGCATAAGGCTCCACCTCCTATAAACATACTACTGCCTCCCACCCCTTACAAAATGACTACCCCCAAGATGGTTCCCAGTTCTAAATCCTTAGCCAAGTAAAAATACTACCTATCCCCTATCCAAACTCCTATTATCTCCCCACAAAAATCAGAAAAACAAAAAAGAAAAAGAAGTTCGTCAACGGACGAGATAGAATCTGCAACCAAAAAAGATCACCAACCCTAGTTTTCATACTGGTGAAGATGGTTCCAAAATGTCTAAATTACAAGAAGAAAGGTTAGCGACACAAGTAAAAAAAATCAGAGAATTATAAGCTCTACTAAAACTCAAGAAAATCAACAATTTAGATGTTTAAGGGGTGTTCTCTTTATTCAGCATGTTTTGATGGGCGCTCGAGGGGTGTCTCTTGGTTGGTGAGCAAGTCTTTGAACGCTGTGTGTGCTCTTATCTTCGCCGATCTGGCAAGCAGACTTTGCATGCTGGATGTGCCATAAATGATAAGGCTCTTCGTCTCATTGGGGTTTTATGTACCCAAAGTCCATGCTGAGCGGCCTGCTTTGTTTCAGCAGATCGAAACCGTTTTTAGCGACATCTCGTCGGTTACTTTTAGAGGGGGATTGGAATGACGTCCTTGACCCCGACATAGATAGTATAGTGTCATATTCGTGTATTAAACCTGGGACGTGAAAACATTTCTTGACTTTATCGACATGTTTGGTCATGCCGATAATTACCGGAATTAACACCCCAGGGATGTAGTGCGAACATTGACTAATAGTGTATTCTCAGCTATAGAGGTGAGTTCTAGCTACTATGAGCGAGTTTTAGTTAGGCGAGTCGATGTAGGGTTCTTAGGGCGTCCAAGTTTCCATTCCAAGTTTATTCGGATCATATGCTTGTCCGGGTCCGTGTAAACTTAGATAAGCCTAAGGTTAGGCTCGCTGTCTACTGGAAGTTAAACTGCGCATTATTTGGGGAGCAGTATTTCTGGGACCAGCTGCTCCTAATGATACAGAGGGAATTGACGAGAACTGTGTTTGGGAATGCCTGGTGGGACAAATTAAAATCTAAAATTAGAACGTTTGCTGCCAATTTTAGTCTTCGTCTCAATCTAGATATATTAGCGATGCAAACGGCTTGTGAACAAATGGTAGATCGGGCAATGAAATCCCGTGTTAGTGGGGAAATAGCCTTAGCTAAAGCAGAGTTGGCCTCCTTGCTTATCAAGAATGATCAAGCTCTGGTAGTTAGAGCTAGGTTAAAAAGAATGTTTTCTGAGGCGACGAATATGTTCGCTGAATTTGCGTGCAGAGGAAAGTAAAATGCGTCTCGGCGGCATAACGGCGTCACATTGCCGTATAAGCGGACCGTGACTACAAACTCGGGCCTATGTGAGGCTTTTCGGGATTACTTTCAGGAACTTTTTTTCCAGGGAGCCCGGCCTGAGCCCTGTTCGATTCGACGCCTATTTAGCTGACTTTCCCTTCATTGAGGTAGCTGAAGCGGCTGGGTGCGAGGGTCCCATGACAGAATCGTAAGTGTGGGAAGCGCTGAAGCAGGTTGACTTGGATGAAATAGATAGTCTTCCCTACAAAGTTTACTTGAGGCAGTCCCCCATTTTTGTTCCTTTCCTGCCACTGATTTAAAACAACCGGATGAAGCAGGAGTTTATAGCTCAACGCTTCACTAGGGTGTGATCAAGTTGCTACGCAAGGACAAGAACGGTGAGGATGTGTTAGATAACTTTCGCCATTTACACATGTTAAAAACAGAGTCAAAGATTTTGGCAAAGTTCTTAATCAACCGTTTGCAGTTTTTCCTCTCTAGTCTGATTGTCTCCGAACATATTTGTGCTGAAAAGTGCAGGACTATTCAGGACAACCTTCATATGGTCCGCTTGATCATAGAACAAGTCGACAGTAAAGCCGCGCTGATTAATTTAGATCAGTCCAAGGCCTTCCATAATGTTGACCATCGTTTTCTGGGGGCTATCCTTTCAGCGGCCTGTTTTGGGTCGGAATTTCGCACCTGCATCCGACTTCTGTAAGGGACTCCCTGTGCGCTGGTGGAAGTGAATCGTTTAAGATCGGAATCTTTCTTATTGCCTCGTTCCATTCGCCAAGGTTGTCCTCTTTCGCCTATGATTTACGTTCTTGCGTTGCAACCTTCTCTTTGCAAGTTAAAGGCGAATCCGTTCCTACGAGGAATTTCCCTACCTGGTGCTCCCAACGCGGCCAGGTATTCTGCCTATGCTGATGACATTTTGGTTCTTGTATCGAGCCAAGATTGACGAAGTCAGCAAAGAAATCAGTGGTAATGGGATGGTGAACGTGATACGTCAGTTGGCATGCGGTTGGGTTTCTCTTCTCGGACTTTTCCTCTGGACAGATGGGCTGCTCAAGATACTCGGTGTCTGGTTCGGTCCTGATATTCAGCTGGATATGAGTTGGTCGGAAGTACAAGGGAAGTTCGAGATCGCAATTGAACTGTCTTTGAAGAGGAAGGCGGAAGTATGTGTTTCCCACATCTATCCGATTCTCGTTTACCGACTCTCTGTACTTCCACAACCGTTTTCCGTACTAATAGCATTAGTAAGTCCCTTGTTCTCCTTCTTGTGGGGCGGCAAGGCCGCTAGAATACCTCGGGAGATCTCTAGTCTGCATCTACCTGAAGATTGTCTAGGCAATATATGCTTCACATAGGGTTCCTAGATCGAATATGAAGCGAATCGAATCAGGAGGGTGTCTTCTGGAAGGAAGACGCCCGTGAGAACTTCCCATCCCTGAGAATTATGCATTCGTGTGAGCAGGAGGCTCGCCGTTTACCCCGAGCTGTATGCTCCTTCTTTCGTGAATGTCGTCTTGCTCTGAAACACCTCTTATAGGCGTCGGATGGCCTCTCTAATATCCAGGTATTATCTCGAATGGCATTATATCAGGTGTTAGTCATGGGGGGCGTTCATGATGATCCAATTGATGTGCTCGGCTTTACGAAGCAGGAAGCTATGGCCTTGGGTACCTGGTTTGAAATGTCTCAATAAGATGAGGCATCTCTCATCTGGCTGATGATTCGTGAGGCCCTCTGGGTCACCAAAAGATTTTGCTCAGCGAGCTTGGAGAAATCTCCAAACTGTCGACGCTGTGATGAGGCAGCTGAGACCCTGGCTTACGCCTTCTTTCATTGATGGGTGGTAGCGCCATAATGCAAGTTTGTTAAAGACGTCATGGTTCGTATGCTGCAGAGAATGATCTTTGTTCTTGAGGCCTCTTCTATTTGTAGCAATGTGACACCACCGTTGACGAAGGCTGAACAATATGTGTTCTTTTGCTTGCTAGGTGTTATGAGAATCGTGATTTGGACAAAAATTCAGAATTGATTCTATGAAGGCTGAGAAGCTCGCTTCTTCGCAACTGATCTTGTACTTTAAGCTATAGCTTAAAGTCAAGTTTAGGACGGAAAAGCGCCGGCTCACTTCACCAGAATTTGGCAAAAGATGTGTGAATTTTGCCCGATTGTGTCTAGTGAAAGGCGCTGAACTGGACTGACACTTTGATGTCGGTTAGGCATATGGATATTGTTCTTTCTGGGTTGAACGTAGGCAGCCCATCCAGAAATTAGACTAGTTTAGGTTTGTTTTTGAAACTTTAGTTTCTTTTTTCAGTTAACTCAGCTAGGTTATTGTTATGGGGTCCTCCCCTTTTTCATATAAGTGGACTCTACCAGTGTTACTTGGACTGCTGCCGTTAAATACCCAGAGTTAGACAGTCAGAGAGAGGAGATTGATTGATTGAGTGATTGATTGATTGATTGATTGATTGATAGTAAGAAGTCTGAGATTGTGACTGAGTTGGAGGTAGAGTATTAGTGTGAGGTAACCGCTTGTAGTAGTCAGTTACAAGCACATAGACTCTAAGGAAGTCCTACTTCGAGACTGTATATATCTATATGTTATTGCTACTAACCGCGTTCCTGGATTTACAAACAGTATTACCCTTTGTGTAAATATATTTAATTTCTTATCTTTATTTCTTGCGTTTGTCATTCATTGGAAACCGAATTTCATCTCGGAATCCACAACAGTTATGTATGCTCATCGGCCCCTTTTATACCAGTCCCTAATTTTCCTTAGTTTAATTCCCCATCCCCTCCTTCGTTAGGTTGTCAGTAATTCCAGTTCTTTTGTAGATGTTGGGTTCCATTCGTTCCGCGTGTGCGTCTTCGTATTTGTTGTTGTGTGTGAATGAGTGTTTTTGTGTGAGTGCTTGGTTGAAATGAACGTTTTGTACTATTATAATCCTGCATCGATTTCTTTCAGTTAACTTATGTTTCTGTCATATTTATGGATTATGGTGGGGGGTTATTACTAACATTATTTTGTTTAGTTTCTTGTAAATAATATTGTTCCATATTGTAAATATTCATTGGGGATTTTTTTTAAATTGTTGTTTTATTTTCTCCCCACCCCCATTGTCAATGAATTGTACATATGGGAACTATTTAGGATTTTCATAGAGACAAGGAGGTATTATGGTGGGTGTAGTAGGAAAGGTAGGTAAGTATGTGTTATTTTGATGTTAGGATTATGGTTTGTATGTTTGGTTCAGTGTTTGTGGCTAGCTAAGTTTAAATTTAAGACAGATGAAACCGTTATTTTCCCCAATCTCCATTTTGTACTATAGTAAAAATAAGTATCGTAAACAGCCTACTCTTCCTCCTTTTTATTACACTATGATAAAATTTTCTATTTCATATTTTTTTAAAAATTTTATATATTTATAGGTGTAACTTATTTATTTAAAGTTTACGGCTTAAAACAGAGTCGATGAAATTAACCCCATTGTTTTAATTGACAAAAATAGTTGTATTAAAATTGGATGGCAGGTTCTATTTTTCGATTATTTCATTGATTTGAAATAGGTTGCAGTATAAAGCAACAAGTATATAAAGTTACTTTCAGATTCTTCGATAATTTCGTAGAGAGCATTCATTTGAAAATAAAGAATAAGCATTTACTGTAAAGTCTAGATATCTCCTAAGATAAAGAACAATAATTCTATCAGAGAAGAAATATCAATTATATGATACAAGCTTCAGCTATGAATACAGAAAAAGATATTATGGTTATACAAGATTATATATCAGAAAGCAATAAAAAAGCGAATCAGTGAGGAGATAGATATCTGAGTATCGTATACTCATAAAGAGTTGACGCGGTTTAACAGCTTACGTTTGTTTTTCAAACGATTCTACGTACTGAACAGTCAAAGAATGTAAAATTAATATTTGAGATGTTATTTACTGCAACGGGAAAAGCATAATTAATAGTATTATTTAATTTTAATCTCCGTTTAACAAACATAGACTAAAAAATATTACTATTGTAAAAAAACAAATCTGTCGACCCTGTATGGTCCTATAGTTTTCATTCATTGGATGTGCATTTTAAACAGAAATTCATAGATTTCAGTAGGGTTCAATATCATGTTCTTATAATGAAATATATTTTTATACGAACTAATCCTTCTGAATAGACTAGTGAGAAAACAACTCGCTGCATGACCACCCCCAACCCCAAAATAAAATAAAAGTGCTAGAGAAGTTGACAGATCTCAGGCAATTTATTGATTTATATAAACAAAAAAAAATGTCAAGACTGAATTCCGACATCTCAAAGATAGGCCGTCAATATGAGTTAACGAGAATTAAGTTGGTGAAATTTACTGCAGCTTTTAAAATTGAATGAGACAGACTTATTGAAAAAAGACGCAGATTGATACCCAATAATATAACCCAATAAATATCTTCAATAACCTAAAGGGATATATATATATATATATATATATATATATATATATATATATATATATATATATATATATATATATGCACACACGCATATATATGTGTCTGTATATATATGTGTGTGTGTCTGCTTGGGAAATTATACACTTACACATGTGACTGCGGTAATACAATGTTTGCGAGTAAAAAGTTTAAATTTCCACAAACATGTGCATATAGATCGTTCTGAATGTATGTCATCATGTGTATATGTATGTGTGGGGAATAATCAATACTTGTTTCAAGTGACCCAAGTATTTTCTATTACTTTTGAAAATTAAATTTCATTTTCTTCCCTCATTTTCATCAGTTTTCTCTTGAATTTATGCAACTTTTTTTTTATTTTCCAATTTATGTAATGATGCAAAAAGTTTCTTTATCTTAGAGGAAATATGTTTCTAGGACACATAATGTGTCATCGCAATCACAAAATACTCCAAGATAGATAAGATACACTGATGAATTCATGAGTCTATCTATCTATAAATACAAGCATTTTTTTAAGCATTACGCCCTGAGCAAGGAGTGAACCTACTGGGATACGGGGGGTTGCAGAAGATTTAGAGCGAGAGCAAATAGTAGTGATAGAAGAAAGGATGAGGAGAAGGATACTGGATAGATCAAGGTAATTGGAGATGTCGATTAACATTACATTTGAATAGTTGGAGATTATAGCTCCCGGGGAAACTGTAATAAAGAAGGAAGTTCCACAGGAGAGCTGTGCAAGGTATGAAGCTATTGGAGTAGAAGAGACCGCTACATTTAAAAGTTTCTACAGTGTAAGGTTGGAGCGGGATGCCAGCCTCGTAGGGCGCTTGAATTCATGAAGTCTGGGAACCAGTGAAAGCAGCTCATCGGAGCAATTACCATGAAAGTATTTGTAAAAAAGACAGAGAGAGGCGACGGCACGTCTGTGAGAGAGTGACTGTAGACGAGATGCCAGATCAGGACGAATTATATTACATATCCGCCTCTGGATCTTGTGAAGAACTCCGAGGTAAACAGAAGGTGCATCAATATTCCATGCAAGGGCGAATGGTTGATTTGTATATTTGAAGTATCGATTCAGGGGAGAAAAATTTCCTGGCGCGGCACAGAGAGCCAACTTTCCTCGCGGTGGACAAGGCAATTGACTCAATGTATTTGTTCCATCTCAGATCAGCAGTCAACGTGAGACCGAGCAGACGCAGAGAGTTGCCCTCAAGAAGTTGATTATCAGACATTCTAATGGGGGGCAGGGAAGGATCTCTATGGTGATTAATAGAGAGTAGTTTAGTTTTTGAGGCGTTAAAGTTGAACAGCCAATTCTTGCCCTAATTAAAAACCGATTGGAAATCCATTTCAAGACGAGCGGCCAGGTTAGGTTTGTCAGCGACACTAGATTTGTTTTTGAGGCAGGAGTAAATTGTAGTGTCGTCCGCGTAGATGCCAACTTGGGAATCAATGGCATCAGGAAGGTCGTTGATGAAAATAAGGAATAGAGTGGGGCCAAGGATGGAGCCTTGGGGAACACCTGTGTTCGTGGGATAGGAACTGGAGGAGAATCCGTTGAGAACGACCTTGAATTCACGGTTTGACAGGAATGATTGTATTAGGTCAAACCATCGACCTGTAATACCATAACCCTTGAGCTTGCAAAGAAGACCGGCATGCCAAACCCTATACATTTATATATATATATATATATATATATATATATATATATATATATATGTTTGGGCAGAAATCCCCACTTTTATATGTCTCATCAAATATGACCAAAAACATACTGTGATTAGGTTTTTTATCTAATCTTTTGTGTTAGCTTAAGTGATTAAATTTCTGGACATGAATCTTAGCGTTTCGGTTATTCTGTTAGCCATTATTAAGGATGTTTTTTTTCTTTTTATTTTGTTACTGAATGCGTAGATTTTTGTTTCTAGACAGATGTCAAATGTCTTTCGTTCAAACGCAAGATCTGAACATTGTTTCTGTGTTGTTAGTTGATGTTATTGAGTGTTGCGTATTTCCTTTACTATTATTAGTACTTCCATTATTTGTAGCATTTTTTACATGTGGATGTGACTATTATACTCGTATGTTCTACCAGTGTATTGCGGATGGTGTTCGGTAGTTTACCGTGTGTGTTTAAATGAGTGATGACTGCGCTATGTTCAAAGGGGTATAACGTGGCAGGTATGTAGTTGTATGTTCAATATAAGTAGTCCTGAATGCAGTTTGATCAGGCACACACTTCGTTATAGAAAATATGAATTCATAATTAATACTGGATCTCTGTAATTTGGATCTTGCTAGTTAGTTGTTGTTGACTATAAGGTTCATAGTTTATAAGGTTTATTTAATTTTCTTATTCTGGTCGACTGGGATTGTGTATTTCTGTATAATTTTTCTAAGGGAAAATTCATCCTGCTCATAGTTAAGCTACACTTGACTTGTAATGAAAATATTAATGTTATTGCTTTTATCTGTATGTTCGTTGTTGCAATAGGTTACCTTACAAAAGAATAGACTAATTTGGTGATCTATGAATTAATTTGGAAAAATGTTATTAGCTAGCGTCTGTTTCACATTGTTGAATTTTTTAAATAAAACCGAACGAGAGGATACATACATGTGTGCTTGTCTGAGGAAATTATTTATAACGCCAATTTTATATCCTCGTAAAATTGATGTGACAAGAGTTTCTACTTGTGGATCTTTTGAATAAATAAGTTATGAATGTGTTGTTATTATTAGATTCAAGAACTTCGAAAGATGGGAGTCTATTAGTTGATTGATTTCATGGGTAAATTTAATCCATCAAAACTAATATTTTCAGAAAATTAATAAATGTATGCACAACTAAAGTCTCCTGCTACGAACATAATGGCAACATCTATGATCAAACTAATGGCGTTAGTATGAGTGTTCCGAAGACAGTCTTATATCTAATATAAGTTCTTTAAATATGTTTCTAAACTTAAAATATATGTCCACTATGTAGATGGTATTTTTGTTTTAGTTGAAAACAAAAAAAAAATTAATACATGAATAAATTTGAAAAAAAAAAAACCGTCCTAAACATTTCAAATGAACTCTTGTATATAATAATCTGGTTGGAGAAAAATTTATTAATATTTTTTGTTATATAATTTTTGTGTTGTGTAGCTTTTCGATTGGCCCTAAACTCTTGGGATAATAATCATTACGAACACTTTTTCTACATTCTTAGCACCCTCCATAGAATAAGCGCATAGACAATATAATTTGAAGTAAAGAACTAATAAAATTTTTCATGTCTGTCTCCCTCAGAAACCCTAACACACTCATATAGCTAATATATCTATATATATATATATATATATATATATATATATATATATATATATATATATATATATATATATATATATATATATATATATATATATATATATATATATATATATATATATATATAAAGAGGGAGGATAGATTGTGTGTATATATGTGTGTGCCTACCAAACATAGTGGGAGGAAATAAGACATGCGAATATGTATGCGAAAGATAGAAATGTCTCTTGTAATTCGGAGAGAAAGAAATACGTCTTTTGTTTATTCCTAAAAAAGGGCTAGGTTTGATGATAAATGAAAATAAAGTTTATAATCTAGTGCGCCCGAACAGGCACAGTAATGGATAGTGGCGAGGATTGAGGAATTGTAGATCCGAGTTCGAATTCCAGTCGAATCCATTATTTTAACTTACAGGCTAATAACCTTGGCAAAGGTATTAATCCTTTTCAGGTATTAATCCTCTTCTTCTCCCTCCATCTATGGGTGAATAGCAGGACAAACCGGATTCTATAGCTTGGACGGCAACTGGTTTACCGCAGAAAGAAATGGCAACCTACTGCGGGAAATATTTGCTCCGTCAGTCATTAATCGAAAGATACATGATCACTATGAGTGTATCACGTATGGCATATAACTAACTGACGTCTGAACACACGAATATTAAACTACAGACAAACATCCTTGTATTCATGCAAATATAGTATACACATGCTTGTGCATCAGTAGATCTATTTATTTGGCTATGCAAATTTCTCAGTGATTATCACTCTAATGGTCTCATTGGCTTACATCTTACATCTCTTGTTCGTTGGATATATACTTTTTGGAGGCGGGGAGAGGTGAGATTAATGCAAGTCAATGTTGTCTCAATAAATCTTGCATTAGAAAAACATGGCGTTATATTTTACTTATAAACTTATATTTATATGACAACTATAATTATATTTTGAGGAATCATGCGAGTATAAGAGGAGTTCAAGACGATATATATATATATATATATATATATATATATATATATATATATATATATATATATATAGAGAGAGAGAGAGAGAGAGAGAGAGATGGGGAATCGAAAATACATATACAGGGTGATTGAAAATATAATTCCCTATGTTTTTTGTATGAGTGGCCAGCCAAGAGTCCTGATTTAACAACTTTTGATATTTTCTTTGGTGTTAGTTAAAAGTACAAGTCTGCTATTCCAAACCAAGATTTTGGAAGAACTTGAAAGTCGAATACATGGAGTTATATGTTCGATAACACAAGAGTTGCTGGTGAAATCAGTTGGCACGTTTCCTGGGTGGTTCGAGTAACTGGTAGCGAAATGTTGTGAACTCATCGAATTTTAAATAAAACGTCATGCTATATACTTTCCTCTCATATCCATAGCTTGTAAAAATTATAGTTAATAAATAAATTATGGATATTTTAAAATGAGGAATTACTTTTCTATCACACTGTATATTATGTAGGAATAACAATTATACGCGCATATATGTGTATGTATATTTGTATGCATATATGTGGGCGTACGTGTGCGTGTGTTTGCATAGATATATTTATAATATCAATTGGGATTATTTTATGGATACGCGAGCCAATTACTTGTTTTGAATTCACAATCTAATTGCACTTTTTCTGTTTCTGCCTTCCATCAAATAATTTGTCAAAATTTAATCATTTGGAGAATCCATGGAATGTCGCTTTGCTTTTGAACTGGATTCAAATTTTTCTTTATACAAAAAAGCATCTGAGTCAGGAAGAATGTAGGTCGAAATTCGCTTTTTAGTAAAAATCTATGATCGTGCATGTTTTTGTTTTATATTCGTTCTTTAGGTTTTTATTTATTTATTTTTTGCTTTTTGTTTTATCTATTCTGGCTTCAAATGACACTTGAATAAGGTTTTTAAGATATAGAAAAAATTAGAAATACTCGAGAAAGCATAAACATTCCGATGGAAGAATATGGTGGGGATATTTATTGATAAATACTTTCATCGTTAGTAATATAACGATAAGAACATTTCTTATGCATTTACAAACATATAAAGAATATATGTCTGCATATATATACATACACAAGCATTTCGCTTTCTCTTTCAAAAACACACACAGGCAGCACACACACACACACACACACACACACACACACACACACACACACACACATATATATATATATATATATATATATATATATATATATATATATATATAAATTCTAATAAAATCCATTACATTCATTTACGTGCCTCTTACGTATTCACTAAGTCTCCATACAGCTATGGGCAATTAGCAGGCAGACTGGACTCTATAGCCTTGGAGTTTTGCGGGGACATTGTGCTGCGTAGTACATCAGGTGTCTGTATTGAGATCTTCAAAATGTGTGGCTGATTCTGCACAAAGTTTTCACCACTATTATGAAATCATATGTGCTGGTGTCTGAAAGATGGTACGTAGGAACTGAGTTGTTGACCCTCACATGTCATATACAAGAGAGTTCAATATATATATATATATATATATATATATATATATATATATATATATATATATATAAAAGAATAATCACACATAGAATTAATCAGAAGTATCAATGCGATTATTGGCGACATCCATCGCTAGAAAACATAATATATGCATTAAAATCCTGTTCATCCATATTGCGAGTTTTGATCCTTGAAGAAAAACTTGTTGTCTGTAGTTTTTCAGTTTATTTGATGTTAAAATGCTAGTAGTTACGGACAGTTTTCCATCCATCATCAGGCATGTGTTTTTTTTTTGTTTTTTGTTGTTGTTTTTTTCCTTTCTAGCGATGGATATCGTCAATAATCGCATTGATACTTCTGATTAATTCTATGTGTGATTATTCTTTGTATGTAAATCATATGCTGCCTAATGTTTTATGTTTATTAAAAACTATCGATCCGCAGTACATAAAAATTTCCTATAAAAAAAAATTACTACTATGACATTACACTATATTATTGAACTATATACTTAGTTCATGACATAAAAACTGAATACACTTGTAAAAATAGAATACGTGGATTTAACACATCACAAGAAATATTTAAATAAAATTCTCACTTAAAAAATTTTGAAAAACTTAGCGTTGCGTCTTTGCACGTTCCGATATCTTACAACCGTCAATAATAGCAGATATTCAAAAACATCTTTCGGTCGACATACAGGTATATCGTCTCAAGTTTTTTTGATTTTATAAGGAAAAAACAAAAAAACACATGCCTGATGATGGATGGAAGACTGTCCGTAAGTACTAGCATTTTAACATCAAATAAACTGAAAAACTACAGACAACAAGTTTTTTTTTCAAGGATCAAAACTCGCACTATGGATGAACAGGATTTTAATGCATATATTATGTTTTCTAGCGATGGATGTCGCCAATAATCGCATTGATACTTCTGATTAATTCTATGTGTGATTATTCTTTGTATGTAAATCATATGCTGCCTAATGTTATATATATATATATATATATATATATATATATATATATATATATATATATATATGCAAAAATTTTACTTCAAATAAATACAACTAAGACACAAAGGAGTTACTCAGTGTGATATAATCTGAGTAAAATAAAACATAATTAAGAAAAAGGAACAATAAAATAATAGAAATGAAGAAAACAGAAGATGACTATTGACAAACTGATCATTTTTTTTTAATGGGCATCACCCCATGCAAAGCAGTAAAGTCAGTAGACTACAAGCGGTTATAGGAGTTGGAGGAATGAGAAACCAGAAAAATTAATAATGAACGGGCAGAGAGAAAAAATTAGGTGTACAGTAGATAACGTTTGACATTGCATGTAAATTTTTGCAGATTAAAGTTTGCTGGAAAGCATGGAGCGAGAATTACGAGGAAAGAAATTGTTAGCATAGAACTTACCATCAAGTTCAACGGTGAAGTGATGAGATTTTGAGGTCAGTATAGTATTGCGCTTAAATAAAAAAAAGAAATCTAAATAGGATAGAGCCGATACGAATAATGACCATGTAAGTATTTATAGAAAATACACAAAGAGACAACATTTGGTAGTGATAATGTGACTGTAGCCGAGCCGCCCGATTATGTTGACAATAAAATAGAAAACGAGAATCCATTTGCGAGAGAAAACATTGTTATCTATCTGAACAGAATATCTGTACGGACAGTACATATTCATACAAACAAGTTTGACGAAATAGACAAGACAAGGTCAGTCAGTGTAATTTATTATTATATTTTCGGATTTTCGACTAAGCTGTATTGAGGTAGATATATGGTTTCAGACAATTTGTCCACAGTCCCAAGACAATACATAACACCTTATACGCAAATTGTAAAAAATAAGATACTAGAAACTCATCGTATTTTTTTAAAATGTTTATATATATATATATATATATATATATATATATATATATATTTAAATGAAAATTATTTCTTTAAACTTATATTTTACTTTAAGTACAAAGAAATGGATTAAATTTAATATTTCTATAAGAAATATCAATGTGTTGGAATGAGATTTTTGTGATATGTGTAAAAACGCTTGGTTAGCTATTTTTACAATTATTCTTTATTTTATAATAAACAATCGGAAATTAATCACCATTATCAAAAAAGAGACTTTCGCAGAACTTTCGTGTAAGTAAACCAAATTTCGACATTGTTTATCATCACTTGCATTGATATAATCTGATGTCGAAACACTTCGGCAAGGGCTAAATTGTCATTTTTACACAATTTGTCTTCTTTAGAGATATTTTCTGAGATTTTTCCCTCTCTCTCTCTATCTCACACACACTTATACACGCGCAAACTCACACACAGACTCATATGTATGCGTTCGTATGTATGTTTGTCTGCATGTACGTTTCTGTGTGTGGGGGGGTATCTATATTTGTTTGTATCGTGGCGTTAAAATTCTTGAGATTTTAATTTCTGTTAGATGTTTCTAGAATGTTACTAGAAAAAAGATTTAAATACAAACAGCATAAAGTTAAACTTTATAATAATGCCGTAATTTCTAAAATATACAATTAAAATAAAATATTGCCTACATTAGTTTACACATTTCTTACTCACAGTTACTTCCAAACTTCGATCTAAAGATAAAGTGATTAATTATATCAGGATGGAAATTTGTTTATTTCGAAAAAAGTAAATAATTTATTTAAAATAATTATGAAAAGAAATAACTAAATTATTGCTATGTTTTTATTTGTGTTACGGGTTAACAAATTCAGATTTAAATATGTTTATGATTTAGGCGTATGTTTTTTGATAATACGAATGATCTGCATACTACAATTCCGTTAGTACTTGCTTATTAGGCAGCATATGCATCAGGGATTATTTGTGACCTTTCAACTTTAGTTAGAATTTAAGATTTTTTGGCGTTTGGCGGTTCATTTGGCATCAATATTATAATAGTAACCTGTCATAAAAATGTACTTTTAGCATCTTATCCACTTCACTGTGCTATATATATTGGCAAAGGTAGCTTCTCTTTACAGGAGTAATTATGTTTTATATGCATTAACAAAACTTTCTTATTCAGCTCATATATATATATATATATATATATATATATATATATATATTTTTTTTTTAAATATCAATTGATAATTAGTAGGGATATTTACATAAACGATATAAATCCAAAGAGATCTCAATGTCAGAACAAAACATAGCAAATATAATAATGAGGAAGAGTATACTTTAGAAATCCATGGTAATCATTTACTTCACGGTGTCACTCGAATCCCGCCACTTCAGACAAAATTGACAACAATAGACGAATTTGAAATTCATCCAGGCACAAGCGAAAAAAAAATCCAAACATAAGAGAAGATATAGATTTTAGAGAGAAAGAGAGTGAGAGAGAGTGAGAGAGAGAGAGAGAGGGAGAAATTTTTAAAATATGCTCTTTTATAATGAAGCCACGCTCCAAATAAAAATTACAGTAATTTTAAAAAAGAATTAAGTTATCAAGAAGATTTGAAAAATAATATGACTAATAAACAGAAAAAGAAAGACTATATGGTTTAACCCATTTTTTCTGTAAGTAAACTAGTATTAATCTTGGCAAGTATTTCTTAAATTTAATGGACATGCATTTTAATAATAGAAATCCTTTAAATAAAATATCCAATAGGAAAACTTTAGAGTTACTCATGTGTTAATAGTGTAGAAAGTATAATTTGTTCCCATAATAACAGTCATTTAAAATAATTTCATGAAAGTGAAACACGGGGAAGTGAACCTACTTGTAATTAGGGTCAAAGTTGACAGCCCAGTTGGTGGTATTTGGACTTATGAAAATGAAGTATATGAAGCTACTATTTTTACAAAAAATAAAGAAAAAGAAAAAGTTTAAATAGGATTTTCAGCTGGATTTTGCAAACAATCTCCGGCAATACTTCACCAACGTGTATTTTTTATACGAAACAGCTCTGTCTAAACAATACTGGAATCTCATAGATGGAGGATTTACTATGCAGATAAAAAGGTTTACAGTTGAAGTATAAGATGTTTTGTGTGATATTAATATGTATGAATACACGAATTCTCAGTGTTCATATATGACGTTCAGTTGTTTCTTCATTCACCATTTATAATTTTAATTTACGGATTAATTTTACATGATTTATTTAAAATATATTTCTACGATATATATATATATATATATATATATATATATATATATATAGCTTTGTCCCCATTTTTCAATCCCTCTTTTCTTTCCTGCATATAAAAGTCAGAACACTGTCTAGAAAGTTCTCTTTTGTATGGGAAATGGCAGGGCGTAAGCAAAGATGCATAAGATTACAAGCACTATATATATAGTTTCTAAATAATAAAAATCTATTAAACAATAGACATGAGTTAACGGTTTTTTGCCGACATCATCAAATTTTTGCATTGAATAATTAGCTTAAAAACAAGCATACAATAATATAATTTTTATAATCCATAGCCCTAATAAATAGTTTGAATACCCTACAAAAATAGATAACCCTGTATAAAGTCGTCAAAAAACAAATGTTACGGCAGTTTTTATATACACAAAACCCTTTCATATTGAAATAAAATTTTAAAAAAATAAATAAATCTCCATAGACACGTAAACCAGACTGGGCGAAAACATCTTCTGTTTTAAATTTAGACACCCCTACCTTACCCTGACTTGACATCTACGAATGTAACTATATACTGATACATATTATTAACACCCAACACACCTCCATATTTAAACAATCGCCCTGGCTCTTACCAAGGAAATTTTGATTTCACTTAT
>CAHIKZ030000136.1:3942500-3945000 GCA_903632075.3 Acanthosepion pharaonis
TGTGTGTGTGTGTGCGTGCGTGTCTTGACAGCTTACATTATCATGAAAGCGTGTTGCTCACTAGGTACAACATTCCAGACGACAGGGAGGTCATTAATTTTTTACTACCATCCATCGAACATAGGAATCGCAATAAAACGTGAAAAACATTTCCAAAAATATTCTGAAAATCTTATGAATTCCCCGAAACATAAAAAATACGGTGCATAAAAAAGTAATTTAATTGAAATGTTACGAAAAAATTGATAGAAGTAAACTCTGGTACACATTCCTGGTTAGAAATTATATGTGTTTGATGTGAATTTCTATTTCTCTCTAACTCTCTCTCTCTCTCTCTCTCTCTCTCTCTCTACACACACACACACACGCGCACACACATACACACATGCATATATATATATATATATATATATATATATATATATATATATATATATATATATATTAGATATCTATTGCCATACAACTGAATCATTCTTATAAATGAACGTATATATGCAAGCAAACATATTTCTGTGTGTGCAACAAGTTTTCTTTTTCCCCTGCGTGTGAAAATTGTTCTGTAGCGCATTTCAAGTGAACTTGTGGATAGACCAATATCCGCCGTGGAACTTGTATGGGTTGATGTCAGTCCTGCGGGCACCAGCTGAAACGAGAGAGAATCGGCAAGATTCGATATGTACTCCTAGAGACTAACATGATGGCTGGAAGGCGAGGAGAAGCACAACAGGTTATTTAGGCCAAATTTCTTATTGACTCTTTTCTTTTTTCCCATTTTGTATATATATATATATATATATATATATATATATATATATATATATATATATATGAACGTGTGCGTGTGTTTTAATTTTTTATTCTGATTCATTGATCCACAAGTGTAATAAAATCTTTTCGTGTGCGTGTGAAATATATAGTGATATAAATATATATATATATATATATATATATATATATATATATATATATATATATATATATATATATATATGCGCTGAAACGCAAATAACAAAATACAAACGTACATTCGCAAAACACGGACATACAGGAATTTATTTATCAATTCGAATTCATTGCTTCACACGAAAGTGCTGTCTGGAATAGATATGCCGGTGGAAATTATCACCCGTCAAAAGAAAGTATAGATGTTTCAAAAGAACATTCTGCCCCCGCTCCCCACACTTCAAGATTCCTAAGCTCAAAACAAAATAATAGTCATTTTAAGAATGTTATTCTCAATAATCACCGCGCCGTGGTCGGGTTAAATTGTAAGAAATATTGTTCCAATGACGTCATTTATGATGGAAAACGAGATACTTGTTATTTAAGAGCTAATGAATCCTCCTATCTTTTTTGTTTAATCCACCATTTTTTAATACTTTATTTTCTTTTACTTCAATGTTATTCCTCTGTCTATATTTCTGAGATGAGGCATTGTAACGATTTACACTATATTGTTCGGGTTGTTTTACACATCTTTATTGTGATATTGACGACCTTTATAAATACCACTTTTCTTCAGCAGATATGCGTTGACATTTTTAACCAAACGCTTCACTTAGTTCATTTAAAAAAATTCTGAATTAAAAAAAATATATGTATTCTTTAAAAATTGATTTGGTTAAGTTTTGGATACGAAATCGAGCAGTTATGATTTCCCTAGAAAAATAATCTTCATAAAGGAAATGTGCCTTCGTAAATAAGAAAAATAGTGCCTAGCGTACTTTGTTAATTCTTCGTGGCTGAGCAGTAAAAATCACTGAATTAATGGGTGGTACTCAAAAAAAAAAAGGGCGACGCAGGTTTCATTCCTATCGGAGAACGCATTACTAGGATTTCCTGGAACACATTAATGGATGTGCAGGCCGATAATTTTTCAAAATGTATTGATTCATTTTGATACAATAAAGGGATTTGCATCAATTCTCAGATTGAAAAGAAAATAAGGAGACTAGTTCCCTAAAAATTACCAGCCTTTATAGAACCGCTTCCTAGACTTAGGATGCCACCACACACACACACACACACACACACATATATATATATATATATATATATATATATATATATATGTATTTATGTACATATATATGTCTGATTGAATAAATTACAGATATTATGTTTGATTAATTTTAACAAAATTTTTTCATACTTACGAATGATGTCATGTGCATTGACGTGAAAGTATCACAGAAATATGATATAGCTGTTTAAATTAAATTATTTTTATTTCCCAAGTACTTTCGATCTTTTCCAAGATCATCTTCAGGGTGCAAGCAATACATAGCTTTATGTTAGTCCTTAATATAAGTATTTTTACAACAATATTATTTATTTAATATTAATTTATTTAATCAGACAATGAATTATTCACACATACACATATATACATATATATATATATATATATATATATATATATATATATATATATATATATATATATATATATATATATATATATATATATATATATATATATATATATATATATATA